>JACEFZ010006777.1:130000-277500 GCA_014155875.1 Cepaea nemoralis
GAACAGAGTATTGTGTCTCAGACACTGAAATACTTCGGCCACATTAAACATGACAGTGGCTTGGAGAGAACAGAGCATTGTGTCTCAGACACTGAAATACTTCGGCCACATTAAACATGACAGTGGCTTGGAGAGAACAGAGCATTGTGTCTCAGACACTGAAATACTTCGGCCATATTAAACATTACAGTGGCTTGGAGAGAACAGTGATGGAAGACGTGGTTCCTGGTAGAAGAGGCAAAGTCGACCAGCACGAAGATGAGCACTGGACATTGCAGACACCCAGGCTGTTTGACATTCTGCAAAGGACCTGCTACAGCAGAAGAAGAATCAGCCAGCAACAGGAAATTTTGACTCAATAAATAATATTCTAATTTACATTATCATCAAGGCTTAAGTTTGCACATTTTTATTACCAAAAAAACAACAAATAATACAATTCTGCATAATACCATTAGTGTTAAAATTTGTCAAAATCTACTCTAACACCTATCTCCCAATCTTTAAATCTCCCTTCTAATCTCCACCTGGTAATAATGTGTAAAGTTAAAGCACAAATTCAACACCATGTTGATGTTTATTCACAGCCCAGTCACATGTGACAAGTACATACTGGAAATCAAAAATATAATTTACATAACAAATTAATGCATTCACAGCATTGTTACAATACCACAGAGTACACAAATGTTATCATCTGGTTTTCTTAATTGCATTAAAAATGGAAAAATGGTGCAATCAAATAAGATATGAATAAGTACACAGTTTTAGATGATCAGAAGAAATGTACAAGTGAGCTAGTTAACTGATTCAGTGCCAAACTAACATTGGTACACAATCAAATAAACAAGTATTATAATGTAAATTTCCATTGACTGAGCATTAACATATCTGATGATACTGTGAAACAAAACAAATCACACAATGACCCTAGTATGACGATAGATATATCCTCCTTCAGTCCAAATGGGAGGTCAAATTTGGTGATATTCTTCAGCACTGAATCAGTTAATGCAGTATCAAAATCTATCACACAATCTACAGATAAATTCTACTGTACTATCAAATAGCAGATTTACTTGTGCTACTTGTCTGGTATATTTCATTTAAACAGACCAAAGAAGACAATGCATACAGAGTAATTATTCTCTATCATGTGCTGCTTACAGTGTAAAAACGTATACATCATCTGTAAATGAAGAGAATGAGCCTGTTACATGTCCTGAGGTTTGTCAGGCATATGGTAAAGTAGGGAAAGTAATGAACCCCTTAATATTCCTTGAGGCAAATTAGGTACATGATGCTGGTCTTCATATTTGTACAGACAAATCAACACTTGATGGGCGATGGCACCAATATTCAGCAGCCATCTTTATTTCGCAGGTTCCCATCTCAGGCTGGTTCAACCTGAAAGCGCATGTCAATTTTAAATGAACACCTCAGCGGGGACTTAAATACATGGCCAGGAGGTCGGCTTGCTAGCGACTGCACTGATGCAGTGATGCATCATCTAGTCATGGCTGAACTCTTTCAGTCCCAGGTAGATGTTACTTTAAACTGTTCTATTCTAAAGTTACTTTAAACTGTTCTATCCTAAAGTTACTTTAAACTGTTCTATCCTAAAGTTACTTTAAACTGTTCTATCCTAAACAGTTGTTACTTTATACTGTCCTATCCTAAAGTTACTTTGAACTGTTCTATCCTAAAGTTACTTTAAACTGTTTTATCCTAAAGTTACTTTAAACTGTTTTATACTAAACAGTTGTTACTCTGTACTGTTCTGTCCTAAAGTTACTTTATACTGTTCTATCCTAAAGTTACTTTAAACTGTTCTATCCTAAAGTTACTTTATACTGTTCTATCCTAAAGTTACTTTAAACTGTTCTATCCTAAAGTTACTTAAAACTGTTCTATCCTAAACAGTTGTTACTTTATACTTTTCTATCATAAAGTTACTTTAAATTGTTTCATCCTAAACAGTTCTTACTTTGTACTGTTTTATCCTAAAGTTACATTAAACTGTTCTATCCTAAACAGTTGTTACTTTATACGGCTTTATCCTAAATAGTTACTTTAAATGGTTCTATCCTAAACAGTTGTTTCCTTAAATTGTTTTATCCTAAATAGTTGCTAGTTTAAATGGTTGATTCCTAAATAGTTGCAAATTTAAACTGTTCTATCCCAAACAGTTGCAACATGAAAATAACATGGGCATAATTAATAAATAATGGGCAATGCAGGAGATCAAATAACAATGCTATGGGACAGAAGGAGTTATAGAAACAAACTGGGTTAGAGCGGGTCACAAGAGTAAGTAAAAAGCAATCCATGAATATGAGATGAGTTACTTGGAACTGGTTGAATTAAGTCAAGTAAAATGATTCAGCTTTTCCATTTCGTTGTCTGCTTTGGTGCTGTTTTGTGCATCATTTCCACCTATGTTCTGGTGCACTGGACAAGTTCTTTCAGTTACCTGATCAACGTTCACATCTAGAGGACTATCTTCTTAACTCTTTCACTCTCACAAGGTAACTGCAGCTGCTCCATGGAGGAAATAACAATAACAACAAATTCACAAAAGTATTACTTTTGCTGGGGGACACATCATGTAAACAGACAACCCATGTAAACAGAAACATCATGTAAACAGAAAACCCATGTAAACAGAAAAACCATGTAAATAAATACATTTTCAGATTTCTTTCACATGCTCTGACTAAGCATAAGAAGTACAATCATACATGACATGTTGAATGGTACAGATGGAGAATGAACAATCACATGACATGTTGAATGATACACATGAAGAGCAGACAAACCTATATGACATTTTGAATGATTCACATAAGGAATAGGCAACCACACATGCTTGGAACAGAATGGTTTACAACCGGTATATATATCAATACAAGCAATATGTTAATTTAAGCACTAGGTCTAGGAAATTAAGCTGATGCAATCACAAAGAAACAAGAAATATGTACATACATATGACTTTCGATTACATTCTTATCATCTTCATTTGATATAATAGGCCAGAATTTTCTATGTTACATAATGGAACCTATCTGTACGACTGTCTGGCAGTTTATCCCGGAATGTGAACAAAATAATCAGGAACAACTTGAAGGCAATGGAGATGTGGTTTCTGAGATTAATGTAGTGAATACCTTGGTCTGCCAGTATCTAACAACGAGTTCGTGGAACAAGCTAATGAATGTAGAATATTAATACAAATATGAGAAAGAAGACAAATGTTCTTCAGTCATGTAATGAGAAGAGAGGCATTGGAAAACATTGTGACAACAGGAAAGATTGATGGTAGAAGAAACAGAGGCAGAGCGAGAAAAATGATGCTGGATGGACCAGGACAGTGGCATGAGGAAATATCATCAATAGAATTGATCCAGAACACCAAGGAGCGAGATCTGTGGTGATGGATAAACACCTACACCAGCTGGCAGGACACATGATGATGATGATTATATAATAGGAACAATCATAGAGCTTCTGTAGTAAACTATCATTTCAGTAACTCAGTGTCCTAACTCATGACAAAGAAATTAACGAGGGAGAAACAATCAGAACTAAACAATGACTACCAGTGTGATGACAGCTTCTACCAGTAAAGAATCTCTGAATGTTTTCAACTCTCAGAAGCTGAAATTATTTATGGTTAATGATCCTGAATGGTTTATGATGTTGAAAGCTCCTATGAAGAGTCATAAGAAGGACCTGATATGTATCATACACCAACATATGAGGTTATTTGGCATTCATCATTATCATGTGCCATGTCAAAACACTGGAGCAGTCATAGTTAGCCATCTCACACAATCACTGGATTCTTGGATCAGGTCTGTGTTCTTGTCCTGGTTATACCATGAGGTCAAGTCATCCATCTCTTTGCCTTCACCTTGTTGTTTTCCCATTAAGTTAGCCGGCTGTCACTAAGTTCTTCTCGTTTTTTTCTCCCCATAATTTGCTAGAAAAATCTGGACTGGCTACGGCTAATTTCTCTAATCAATTTACATTTTGATTTGTTTCTTGAAGGTCATGTTTCATTCATGTTTCTGAACTGTTCATGTTCTTAGCATTTTCCACATGAACCACATTTCCACTACTTTTAGGTGGTTCTCAGCTTGTCTGCTTATTGTCCATGACTCTATGCACACAACAGTATAGGGTTCCATATAGCACTTAACGCTCTCTCACTGCAATTGACAGATTTTTACTGGTATATTTTCTATCCCGCAAGAGGCTACTTTGTAATGGTTATTTTTGCTCTAATCTTCAAGGCATCTTCCATCAGATGTTATGACTTTCCAAATTAGTTACACTAATGAACCTGTTTAAGAATTTTGGCATTAGACAACAGGTTCTGGCTATCTGACAACAGACTCGAGTCACCTCGAAAGAGTTAGAATAGTACACATATATAGAATTATCAATGAAGTATATGGTCAGTCGCTTGATAGAGAAAAGGTTACCCAAAAACATGGTAAAAATCACAACTTATATCTTAGCATAGCAAAAACAAAGATAAATACAGCATACAGATAATAAAACTAATATGGAGAAAGAAATATATGTTCAAAAACTTAAACATCTTAATAAATTGTGGCGTGAGGATAGATAGACCTATAAAAATTCAGATTTTTAAGAGCATGCATCTTTCCCATTGCAACATACGCCTGTGAGACCTGGACACTTACTAAACAAGCTGAACAGCGCATAAATGCCTTTGAATATAAATGTTACAGATGAGTTCTAAGAATATCTTGGATACAGAAAAGAACAAATGCATCCATACAACAAGATCTGAATACTGAAGAAGGTTGGCTACAAAAGAGGATAAAACAAAGAAAACTTAAATATTCTGGTCACCTGAAACATCATGAAAGTTTGGAGAGAACAATAATGGAGGGGTATACGCCCGGGAAAGGAGGAAAAGGAAGGCCAAATGGGTGCAGGATGTGGGAGATGATCTCCAGGTGGGTGTATCGGATGCGGAACAACTTGCTTATAACCTAGAAGTTTTCAGGAAGTTTGTTATGGGAGCGAGGTTCTGCAAAGGACATGCTACTGAATGAATAAATGAATAATTAGCCATGTAATAATGATTTTTGCACATTTCTCAGACATTTAAAATGCATACATTGTTGGTGTTGCTGTTCAATATTAACCTTATAAGTGATGTATGAATGAAATAATGTATGACAGGAGAGAGATAAGAAGGGCAGAATGTTAGGTGGGCTTGCGTGCCCAAATCTTAACCCTTTGAAAATACACTCTAATCGTTCTATCATTGTCATAATTAACTGATTAAGTGCCATGGGATGATTAATCATCTTAAGAGACTTCCCATTTCTGCAACCCACTTTAATTTAATATATAATACAACATATCTGCTGCCACATTAACAACTTTGAAGCCATAACTATGACACACCCCTACCTTCCATTTTCCACCATCCATTTTTGTTTTGTCCAAACCTACTTTTTGTTTAGCACTGAATCTGTTAACAGTGAAAATGAGAGGTCACCAAGCTACTGCACATTGTCCGACTGAGGCAGAAACATGATCTCCATTTCCCAGATAAGAATATTCTATAAGTATATTTCCGAATGGAGTCAGAGAGAACGGAAGGCAGACAACAAAAGGATGATCAACAGCTGGAAGAGTCTTCGATGAGTGGCTGAATGATGCCAGCAATCTCGTGTTTTAAAACAAAATTATTAAAGCATTGTGCAGGAGCACTTCCAGGTCCCCAAACTATAGCAATGGTCCCTTAACAACATAAAAAGTGGACTTAAATGAGAGCATGAATAACCAGCATCCACTTGGAGAACAATAACAGGACATTTTGTAAACAAACATGAAAGCTTTCAGCCACACATATTTATTTTAAACAAGTTATGTCAAGTTCAAACTGGATGGGTTCCAAATGGAATATAAAAACAATAAGTCCCACAGCAGGAACTGGCTGTGGGCATGTGAAGTACAGAGTGTATTTTTAATGACTGTGCAGTTTGAAAATATTGCCGGTCCAAGTTTTTTATTTACCTATTATGTTGCATGAACTTTACAGAGGGTGAATACAAAACTTGGACTGGCAATATTTTCAAACACTGTACAGTCATTACAAATACACCCTATATTAGGACCATCACATTTTTGTAGGCCTGGGTGCACAGATGAAAAGGTGGCTAGTCTTTCCCTCCCATAATGAACAACAAAAGCTGGCACTGAACCCTTGTCTGAATATGCTTAGGCCTTGTCGGCATAAAGTCCTAACCATTACACATAAGCACGCCCAGAGATATTCCCTCCATAATAAATCCATCAGTGTGCAAAGGCTAATTGTGTTAGTTCAACGTTGATTAATGAACCTCCACAGATGTTTGGTGTGCTGCTATTCTTTGGCTATATCGATCTGCACACCAAATGTTTCTATTTATTGGTGTTGACCATCATTGGCAATTATTTACATCCACATGCTGTAATTTAGTTATTTACATTCACAAGCTGCAATTCACCTCATCAACCATAAGATTGCCAGGCTGTGGCAAAGGTGTTGCAAATGAGATTCGCAGTCCCACATAACGTGTCCAAAACACAGCTGCAAGTGATTTGGCAGCAAACTGCCTTGTGTTGATTTTCATACAATGGTATGAGTGTCAGTCATTCAGAAAGCAATGGTAAACTACTGAATGTAAACTTGCCTAGTAAATCAACAACTGGGGGTTGATTGTGATTCCTGTAAAAGGACCTGCAACTAACAAGTGGATTAAAAATCTGAGCGCGACAAATATTATTTCAATTTTTCATGTGTCTATCATTTCAGCTGTAGTTTGTTTATTTCCAACAATAATAACAGAAAAATTGCAATCAGTTTATGCTTATTTTCCCTCTGTATCCCACTGCATTAAGTTTATCATTGTCAGCAGTTTACTGTAATTAATTAGTCAAAACGTGAAAGCAAAACAATAATTAATTAGTCAAAAATGTGAAATCCAAACAATCACCTGTCCAGATTTTGCAGTGCTTATGCTTTAAAACATGTTTTTGGCTTATTGTGGGTACTGAATGTTGTTTTACAATTATTCATAAAAAACATCCACATTTTGAAAACAAACTGTCAAGATACAAAAGTATTCATGTAAACAGGCCTACAACAGCTGGCCAACCTTAAAAATGATAATTTTCACAAATATGTTTTCTAAATGGTGGCATTATCAGAAATTCTGCAGTTTCAGGATATCCCGTTAGCACAGTGGTTAGCATACTTGCACACCAGCCCCGTGTCATGTATTCAAATCCACATCAAGGCGGGGATTTGTCTTAATTAGCCTGGGCTTCCAGGTCAGGACTAAACCTAAAATGGGTACAATAAAATTCCTGGCCAGTAAAGATGACCTGCAGGATACTGACCACATCCCTCATCAAGTGCTGTGTTTTTTTTGTTTTTTTTTTGCATATCCTTTACAGGACATCGCTGTCAACATCAGCATCTTTCAGCTGTATGTTGATTTCTTGGCAAGATTATGCTCAGTAGTTTGCCATTGCTTTCTGAGCAGCCGGCTCACATACCCCGTAAGTTACCGATGCGATTTGAACCATTGCTGATTCTCACCGTCATCACGTTACCGACGAGAGTATACGAGATTACGGAGAAAAGTCATAACCTCTAAGCCAAGAAGCCGGCAAGTGCTGGTTGGTCTATACAAATATGGGGCTACCAGCTTATGTCCAGTATGTCTCAAGGTTTGTAAAGGAATCCTTTAATTTACTTATAATTTTGCTAGGACCAGTGTCTAGTATGCCTCAAGGTTTGTAAAGGAGTCGTTTAATTTACTTATCATGGGGCTAGCTCTAGTATGCCTTAAGGTTTGTAAAGGAGTCCTTTAATTTATATATCATAGAGCTAGCACTGTTTGTCCAATATGCTTCAAGGTATGTAAACATGACTTTCTATAATTTACTTATCATATAGTCCATCACCATAAACCCTATATGTTTCAATGCGTGGAAAAGGGTCCCTGCATTTTACCTTTATGCGCACAGCTTGCAGCCACATATATTCAGAATTTCTGAAAAACAAACTAAACTGACGAAGATCATCAGAAAATGTTGCTAGTATATGTTTCTTTCAAAGCACAAATGTGTATGTTTATATGCTTCGACTTGTGATGTTTGATGTCATGTACCATACTTATGTAGATTACCAAAAATGTCACTTCCGTACATGTTTTTTTTAAATTGTTTTATGCGTCTGCTTGCTTTGAACTCAAGCATAGTCCATACACATGCTGCTAGACTGATTGTTGTGTGTGGATTAACTTTCCATATTACCAGTGCCTCTCTCCATCAGGCGAAACCACTTCGACTTCTGAGATATGTGTAATAATTAACTTCCCACATCAAGGATGAGAAGTCAACATTTCAGTTCAACTACTACCTCGACATCAGCACACCGGAAGTGTAAGAGCGAGCTCTCTTATCCATTCAGCCATGCTGATCTCCAATGTTATGTTAAATCTTTGTTACTTAAATAAACCTTAGGGGCTGAGTGGTCTCAAGGTATGGTGTCCACCTCGAGTGCTGGAGGTCCCAGGTACAAGCCCCAGTGAGGACCAGGATATTTTCACATGGACTTCTAGTAACAAAATTTCCCCTGGTCTCTGGGTAGTGAGATTGGATGCCCGTGTGTATTGTTGCGCACATAAAAAATCCCTTGACAGTTGGAAATTGAAAAAGAGTAGCCTAACAGCGCTGCCCGGGCAAAATTTTGAGTTTAAAATCTACCCAAAGTATTTCAGGATCCTCACCGGTGCTACAGAGTTCGTGCACCAAGCTGAGATTTTCCGGACTCAGCCTTGAGTTAGGAGTAGAACGGAGCACTTATGGGTTACACCCGTGTGCCATGATGTTGATCCGTCAACTAAACTAAACTTATGTTTAGAACTCTGACAATGTAATCTTACGAGTCCTGTTAATTTATTCAATATATTTTATTCAAGCATGGACAATAAGCGGTCAAGCTGAAAAACATCTGATGGCTGTGGAAATGTGGTGTCTGAGGAAAATGCAAAGAATACCATGGATGGACAGAAAAACCAATGAACAAGTCCTTCAAGAAACAAATGAAGATCATGAACTGATTAGAGTCATTAGATGTAGACAGTCAAAATTGTTTGGGCATGTTATGAGAAGAAATGACTTGGAGAACTTGGTGACAACTGGCAAGATCAAAGGGAAGAGACCAAGGGAAGAGACCAAGGGAAAGACTGAGAAGTAAATACCTGGATGGCTTGGTCACTTGGCATGGTCAAGACAGGAACAAGGAGCTGATCCATGACTCTGATGATCGAGTGAGATGGCAAAACATGACCGCCCATGCTTATCGGCATGGCACATGATAGATGGATAGATATATTTACATTAATATAGGAAGGTGGTGAGTTCATTTTCACAGACTGCATCATTCGGACTACGAGTTTTCTGGGACTCATGAGGTTCAATGATGGAGCTACAGAGTTTATGTTTTGTGCGATACTCTCGTCAATTGATTGTCAGTTCTGCAGAAATGGACCGAGTAGACTGGTTAAAACCTGGTGTAATGGAGTCGGTCATCTCGCCTTTAATATATTTACATTCACAAATGAAGTACTTATAGCTAAGTACTATTTATGAAGTACTTATAGCTAAGTATTATTTATGAAGTACTTATAGCTAAGTACTGTTTATGAAGTACTTATAGCTAATAAATAACTTCTAGCTAAGTACTGTTTATTTATATGAGTAATAAATGAATATTAGTTAAAGATCCCGTTTCATGCCATGTGGCATAAGGTATATGTTGTAAGTCCATATTTCTAGACTAACTGAAACTGGATGGGTGATGTCAGTACTGTACCAGCCATCTTTAATTCTCCTGAATATTTTCATAAAGCTAGGTCAAGCCCAGAATCATGTTGCCCATCAAAAAAACCAAAAAAACTCCACGAGATGGATATAAACACAGTACCACCAGGCAACAGAAGAGCTCACAAGCTACTGCCCTACCACAACTCCTGGCCAATACAGACATCTGCAAAATAAGGAACCAAATAGCCACACAAAGAACATAAGGATGAAATAAACACTGAAATGAAAGCATGACCTGAACATTGAAGAAATCATTACTGGCAATACCTCTCTAGCAGAAAAATATATAGAAAATAAGCTTCTAGGTATCATTTCAGGATACATGTATATTACAATATTTTCTATAATCTATCACACATTATCAAACAGCTCAGCTATCAAATGTATAATCAGAATACATACTTTCAACTAGTGCTACATGCTGTGATATTTCATCAAAATCCTGAATAAAATCTGTGTATGTAAACAATTATATGTATATCCTCAAAGATTACTAACAGTGGTTCTCAGAGTTGTGAAACTGCCCCACTCTAATTACGGGTGTAATTCCCAAAGTCATTGACAGAGATGGGCAAGAGAGGGCTTCAGTTGCTGTTCTTTACAAGGATTGGGTTAGTGGGACAAGCAGATGGACAATGTCCCAAAACTTTGGGAACCTTTGGTCTTAAAAAATTGCACAAGCTGCATGAAACAATTGTATGCTGCAAGATATATAAAAAACCTTATCCATCAGGTTTTTGATGACTTGAGATTTACATTACCTTGTGTTCAGTTTGTTCAGAAGGGTTCATCCTCATTCAAACCAGGATCAAGTTCTTGAAGGAAATCAAAATCTTTTTCAATTTCAGCAATTTGATCCATTCTTTTCAAGCTGTCTTCATCTTCATCTTCCTCTTCTTCCGATTCAAGGATTGGAGGTTCCGGATTTTGAAAGTCAATACTTTCTCCTTCCTCGGTACACGTGTAGGTTATTTTTGCGCCAGTACGAGGAATAACGCTAGAGGAGGAAGCCATCTGGCCCTGGCCAAGCGAAGCCACCCCTTGCAGAGCAGTCTCCATCATAGAAGATATAGTTCTAGCAACCAGTGCTCCTGCTATAGATGATAATCCTGCTTGGGACTGAAGAGCCCCCAGACCCACTGCCAGAACCACTGTGAACGTCTGCCTGGGCAAAATCAAGACCACGAGCAAGCATATGCTCATCCTCAGATTCAGAATCCCCGAAATGGGCGGCTGCAAACTGAAGTGCATTTAATCTGCTTAAATGGTGGGAGTTGTCCGCTGGTGAGGGAAGATCCATTTCATCGTCTGTGTTATCCAGGTCATCAAATGAAGGCATCTGGTTGACATCCAACTCGAAATCGATTTCTTCATGGTCTGAAACAAACATAACGATCAAATTGGTTTCCTGGTGTTTACAAATTGTAACTTGCAAAATCAGACCTGAACTAACCCCGATTCCTGACCCAAAAACCTCTGCCTGCCTATGCCTGCACATGCACACATGCACACACAAACACAATATATGTATGTTTGTCTAAGGTAAACAATGTGCACTTGCATGCATGTACAAACATACACAAGTAGAAATGCTTGCATACACAGGCAGCCCTATATGTGCACACCTACACACAGATACACACTCATACATGAAGGTCGACACAAGTATATACTAACAAGTAAATAGACAGATGCACCATCAGACATACAAACTTACATGCACATACACACACACACACAGGCAGACTGCCAGACATTCATGCATGCAGTCAAGCAGAACTAAACATACTCATACATGCAGAAAGGCATACAGACCCATAAACAGACAGAAACACCTACAGACACACACATAGAAATATATGGAAATGGATGCAGGCAAGTACAAAAACATGTAGACACACATACTCACACAGACAGTTGAACAGACACAAATATGTATCCATGCAGACAAAGTGCCACACACATACATGGGGAGAGACGGACGGACAGACGGGTGGGCGGGCAGGCAGGTGCGCACAGAGAGAGAGAGATAGTCAGACACAGATACACATACAAACACATGCACACATAGGCATATAGACAGAGATGTGCACATACAAACGCACCCCCCACCCACCCACCCACCCACACACACACACACACACACATACAATCAAACACAGACAGCAGACAGACAGACAGACAGACAGACAGGCAGGCAGGCAGGCAGACAGACAGACAGACAGACACACATCAGACAGATGGACAGACGGATGGACAGACAGATATGCAGATGCTAGACACATGACAGACATAAATACAGTCACAGACTGACACATTCACAATCATAGAGAGAGAGAGAGAGAGAGAGAGAGAGAGAGAGAGAGAGAGAGAGAGAGAGAGGAGAGAGAGAGAGAGAGAGAGAGAGAGAGAGAGAGAGAGAGATAAAGAGACTGTTAAATGAAAAGCCAGTTAAGAAGCAAAACCTGCCAGACCTCACTGTTGTAGATAAGTGTAGTGTAAGTGAAGTTTCCCCCAATTTGGTGAAGCCTCACTTTAAGAGGCAGAATCATCAAACCCCAATAAAGGTTACAATGTTGACAAAGATAAGAGAACATAAAAATGTGGCATGTCCTTTGCGGACATTGCAATTAACCCAAACCACAGGTTGATTTACTAGGCAATGCTACATTAGGTAGTTTGCCATTGCTTTCTGCATGAAAACCAATGTATAAGTCCAATTGACCAGTGTAGGAAGCAAATCCCACTACCTAGCCATCAGCACGTTGGAAGTGTAAGAGCAAGCACTCTTAACCATTTGGTGATGTTGACTTCTAGAGATATTACAAGAAGAATAGAAAAGGAAAGAGGAGCTTTCACAGCACTAGGAAATTTGTTGAAGTAAAACAGAAATGAAACCTAGCACCAAACTTACAATATTTAACTCTATAGTTATCAATATATCTGATGTCTAATGTGGATAATGCAATGCTAGAATCACACTTGCTATAATCTTCTTTTCATCAGTGGCTTTTCCAATTTTGCAACGTAGCCTAGGCAAAGGACTATTTTGTCTGCTCTTTTCGATTTCCAAGTGCTCAGGGATTTTTAATAAATGCACATGGGTCCTGTGAGTTTTAATAAATGCACATGGGTGCTGTGAGTTTTAATAAATGCACATGGGTCCTGTGAGTTTTAATAAATGCACATGGGTCCTGCGAGTTTTAATAAATGCACACAGGTCCTGCGAGTTTTTCGTTTCTGTCCGTGAAGGCTAGGTGTCCAACCCTCTACCCTAGAATCACTTGTCTTACTTTTTGTAAAAATCAAACAGTCTCCTTGGTGAACTGAACCAGGATTGCTCAAGTTAGAGGTGGACAAAGTGGCATCCAAGCCACTCCACCCTATATAATTTAGGCAAAACGCTGCAATTACAGACTCCAAACTCTGAAAACAAATTATCTAATCACTTACCAGATTACAAAAATTATATGGCAGATTACTTCTTCCTCATTCTTATTTTGAGGGGAGTGTGTCACACCTAGTTATGCATCTTAAATGCATCTTTTCCTCACCTCCTTAATTCACTGGAATATGTCTATTCTCTCCCCAAGCTCCACATGAGTGATTCTGTTAAAACATTTGAGTTCTTCTATTCTGTGCAAGCACCATTAATGAATATTTGTACTTTATTAGTAATTGTTTTAGCTGTTGTCCATGTACTGCTCCATGTACCATGTTCTCCATACAGCAGTACTTATTGAAAACTAGAGATACATTTTCTCAGTTTGAAACTAGTTTCAATTTTCCTGTTAACCTTTGAAAATAAAGATCATTTGTTTATTCGTTCTTTTAACTTCATCAAATCTCCAAGTATTGATGCATGATAAGGCAGATGTAGTCAGGGTTATTTGGAATCATGTGTATAGTGTGGAAGAACAGATAGAAAACATCACGGCCTAGAGTGAATGATGTAGCACGGAGTGAACAGAGGATCTGGCTGACACTCAATACTCCATCTAGAGCTGTTGACACATCATCAGATTAAAACTGGTACCATTAGTATTGGGACACGACGCTGGTTATTGAGTGCTACAATGTCAGTTCTTGACTAAACTCCTAGTATTTAAGTATTTAATGTAGACTGAAATGTTCAACAATGTTTCACACCAGTCTTCTGGCTAAACATCCTGCATTAAAAACTCTAACGGTGACATACCATCCTCACTATTGCTGAATGACGGATTTTTGGATAATCTTGGGGTTGGAATGGATGAGTTGCCACTACCATCTTCACTCTCACTGATGGCTTTAGTTAATGCTTCCACAATGTCTGGATCCACCTGAAACAAGATACACCAGAACATGTCATGTCTGACATTGTTTTAAAATCAGCAATGTCATGAAGTATGTGTCTTCTTTTTTCTTCATTTATCTGTTGAGGAGTGAGTGTTACAACTAGTTATTTGCATCTATAAATTAGAGGGCAAAGCATTTGACAATGTGAAGCATGACGAAATAATAAAATTACTAAAGCAAGTGAATACTGACAGCAAAGATCTGCAAATAATAAAGAACATATATTGGCAGCTCCCCCGATGGTGTTTCCACCTTTTCGTGGTGGGGGAGCTTGAGTTTCTCAATGACCCTGAGAGCTATGCCGGCGGTAGCGTAGCTACCAGCAGGGCCTCCCAAGCCGGACAGGTCAAAGGGTAGAGAAGAGACAAAGAGAAACACCCTGGTCCTCCAGGTTGGGGGTTGAAGCGTGGGGTTAACATCCCCACCTTTGTAAAAACCTTTTTTGTTACGAAACAGATACATGAGCCTCGATATCGGACTGACTTATCTGGACAACGACCTAGGAACGCTAAAGGACTTTTGAGATTTTGAACATGGAATGTACGGACACTATATCGAGCTGGAGCGGCCGAAGAACTAACCCGGGAGCTGGTTGAATATCAAATGGATATAACAGCAATTCAAGAAATAAGGTGGCCAGGAGAGGGTACTTTAGAGCAAAATGGAATGATTATAATATATGGAGGAAACACCCAAAATAAACATGAATTAGGAACAGGATTTGTCATCAAAAAAGAGTTATGGGGGAACGTTTTAAACTTTAAAGCTGTTAATGACAGGATTAGTAAATTACGAATAAAAGGTAAATGGAAAAATATAACGATGATTAATGTACATGCACCTACTGAAGAGAAAGAAGATGATATTAAAGAAGACTTTTATAATGATCTGGAAGATGTCATAGAAGAAACCCCCAAACAGGACATCCTGATTGTGCTGGGAGACTTCAATGCAAAAATAGGTAGAGAGCAAACTAATAAAAAAGTGGCCGGTATGGAAAGCCTACATACAACTTCAAATGATAATGGATGGAGAGTCATCAACCTGGCAGAAGCCAAAGGACTGCAGATTAGCAGTACCAGACTACAAAGAAAGGATATACACAAACAAACTTGGAAATCATGTGACAAGAGAACCTATAATCAAATAGATCACATTTTAATTAACAACAGAAATGCATCAAACATACAGCAAGTTAGAAGTTATAGAGGAGCTGAGTGCCACAGTGACCACTTCCTCGTTGGAGCAAAATTTAAAATAAAACTTAAGAGAGCTTTCTACACTAAATTACAAAGATTACACCCAACATATAACAGAGAAAAACTACAAGAAATTACAGTCAAAGAGAAATTTACAGATGAAATAAAATGTAAACTTGAAACTATGCAAAACCCTTTGGAGGAAAGCGTTGACCAAACTTGGTTGAACATCAAGAATACAATTCAATCTACCGCAGAAGAATGTCTCGGTGTGTTAACCACGCATAGAAAGAACAGATGGTTCAATCAAAAATGTGAAGAAGCAGTCATTAGGAAAAAGAATGCCAGACATTTATGGTTAAATGACATCAACAACATCCAAAAGGAAGAGCATTATAGAAATGAATGTAAAGAGGCTACAAAAATAGTCCGACAGCAGAAGCGAGAATATATGAGTAATATAATCAAAGATATGGAAACTAATCACCAGAAAAATGAATCCAGAAAATTTTTTAAAGAACTGAAGTCAATGAAACGAGGGCACCAACAAAACACATATGGTTTAAAAGACAAAAAATGGGAATATGATAAATACCAATGAGGAAATGTGCAACACATGGAAAGAATATTTTGTTGAATTACTAAATTGTGAAGCTCCACGTAACATTTTCCCACAGGAAGAGGTTCTAACATGCGAACCACAAATTGAAGAACCTACATTTGAAGAAATCCTATATGTAATCACACGACTTAAAAACAATAAGGCAACTGGGACTGATGGAATTGCTGCTGAATTTATAAAGGCAGGTGGCCATGCATTACATCTAAAGCTATACGAACTAATAATAAAAATCTGGAGGACAGAAGAATTACCCCATGACTGGAAAGAGTCATTATTGATACCTATCTTTAAGAAAGGAGACAAGTTCCAATGTGGAAATTATAGAGGAATATCACTACTGTCCACAAGCTATAAGATACTATCCGCAGTATTACTAAATAGACTAAAACCATATTCAGAAGACATATTAGGTGACTACCAGGCGGGTTTTAGACAAAACAGATCAACAATAGATCAGATATTTATCTTACGACAAATAGCCGAGAAAAATTGGGAATATAAAAGAGATCTCCATAACATTTTTGTGGATTTTAAAAAGGCTTATGATAGTGTCCATAGGAATAGTCTATGGAATGCTATGCAGGAATTTGGAATACCAAGGAAGTTAATCAACATGACCAGACTATGCATGGAAGATACTTATAATATAGTAACATATAAAGGCAGGAAATCAGACCCCTTCCAAATAACATCTGGCTTGAAACAGGGTGATGCACTATCGCCGCTACTCTTCAATCTGGCTCTAGAGAAAGTTGTAAGGAAGGTAAAGGAGGAATGTGATATTGGAGGAACATCCAAGCTGCTTGGTTATGCAGATGATATAGATATTATAGGGCAAAGTGAACAAAAGACATTGGAAATATTGACTCACTTAAAGGAAAAAGCCCAACAGATGGGGCTGGTTATCAACCAAGATAAGACAGAATATATGGTAATTTCAAGAGACGGAATGGCTAAAAACTCTGGCCACATACAAATAGATAATATGACCATTAAAAGAACGGAAACATACAAATACCTGGGTACAATCTTCAACTGCTCCAACATCATAAGGGAAGAAATACAAACTAGAATCAACTCTGGAAATAAGATATACTATGCACTACAACATCTACTAAAATCAAAGGCGCTATCTCGTAACACCAAAATCACAATATACAAAACACTGATCAGACCAGTTGTGCTGTATGGCTCTGAAACCTGGAGTACAACGAAAGGAGACGAAGCCTTGTTACAAACCTTTGAGAACAAAATTTTAAGACGCATCTTTGGACCCATTAGGGATACACAAAGTGGAGAGTGGAAAAGAAGTAACAAAGACATTTATGATCTGTTTAAGTCCCCGCTAATCACTGGTATCATGAAGGCTAATAGACTACAATGGCTGGGGCATATAGAAAGAATGGAAGATAATAGGGAAACAAAACTCGCTTACGCTCAGGAAATAAATGACCGTAGACCTCGAGGTAGTCCAAGAAGGCGGTGGAGAGATAATACATATACAGACCTACAAGCACTTGGAATCAACGACGGGCAAGAGAAGGTCCACCAGAGAGACGAATGGAGACGGATTGAATCTGCAGCAAAGAACCTCAATGGCTCGGAACGCTGAAGAAGAAGAAGAAGATATATTGGCAGCAAACAGAAGCCATAAAAATCAACAAACTTGTAGGAACATTTCAGTGTATAAAAAAGGATGTCAGACAAGGTTGTGAATTGTCTCCTGATTTGTTCTCATTGTACAGTCAATATATAATGAGATCTACAGAAAATATGCCAGGGATCCTGGTTGATGGACATAATATAAATAACTTACTTTTCATTGATGACACCGTCTTGACAGCAAAAAGTCAGAAGGATCTACAGGAAATGATAGATACAGTGATTGTAGAAAGTAAAACACAGAAATGCTTTACTCTTTTCTGTACCTTTTTCTGGGACACTTTAAGTTAGTTTGAATAATAGAAAGATAGAAGTCATGGTGATATCAAAGAAACAGATTGTGCCTAAATGTGCAATTAAAGTACAGCACATTATTTTGGGGCAAGTGCAGAAATTCAGATATCTAGGCACATGGATGGCATCCAATGGAAGATGCTTCTCTGAGATAAAGAACAGAACAGGACAAGCCAAAACTGCATTCTATCAAATGAAGAACATTTTGTGCAATAAGTCACTGTCATTGAAAGTTAGAAAACGAGTTCCTGCATGTTACATAGAACCAGTTTTTAACATATGTCTGTGACTCCTGGACAATTTAGTGAACAGGTGAAAAAATCTCTGGAAGCCTTGGAGATGTGGTTTTATAGAAGAATGCTGAAAATTAATTGGACAGCCAAAATTAGCAATCATGACATTTTAAGGGAATCTAAGTCACAAAGACAACTTATCACAAACATCAGAAAGAGGCAGTCCTCGTCTTTTGGCCACGTTATGAGAAGACAAAAACTGAAACATGTTGTGACAACCAGAAAGATTTGCGGAAAGAGAGACAGAGAAAGACAGCATGAGAAGATTCTTGACAGTCTCGTGTCATGGCACGGAAGGGAGTCAACACACGAATTGATCCATGATGTCCATCCATCCATCCATCATGTGCCATGCAGGTAAGCATGGGCGGTCATGTTTTGCCATCTCACTCGATCACCAGAGTCGTGGATCAGCTCTGTGTTTCTGTCTCGACCATGCCACGAGGCCAAGCCATCCAGGTATTTGCTTCTAGGTCTTCCTCTTGGTCTTCTTCTGCTGCGTTCATCCGGAGTTGTTTTTTTTTCGGACATGATTGCGTTGTGCCTGTTTACAGCAGAGCTGCGTTCTTGCACCGTTAGGCCGACACATCCGACTTCTGCGGGCATTTGTTGACCGGGTTAACCTTCCCGGGGCTTTCCTCTTGGTCTGTTCCCTTCGATCTTACCAGTTGTCACCAAGTTCTCCAATTCATTTCTTCTCATAACATGCCCAAAAAATTTTGACTGTCTGCGTCTAATGTCTCTAATCAGTTTACGATCTTTGTTTGTTTCTTGAAGGACCTGTTCATTGGTCTTTCTGGCTGTCCATGGTATTCTTTGCATTTTCCTCAGAAACCACATGATGTCGGAGATCGTAATTTGCGGAGAAGCATGATTGGCCACGCCAGCCAGCAAGGCATTAGATGATGATAATGATGATGATGATGAAATGATGATGATGAAATGAGAGGGCAGTGTGGTATGCATTAGGGTCTGATTTATATCTTCTAGGCAGATTCCATTCAAGGTAATGGGCTCTAACTGACTCTAAGTAGGTAGGTTTTTTTTCCTCTCTTACAATTTTACCAGGCCTACAATCTACTCTTCACAATTTCCAACTCATGGTTTTTAAACATGCATAACCTGTAGGCAGGACCTTCTACTTTTCACCTTCACTAGAGAAGGCCAGGTAATCATGATATCATTACAAACCAATGCTTTATGATGACAATTTGCATTAATCATAATATTTTCAATGAACAATTAAATCAGTTTAGTTACAGACAAAAGCTACGAGTATAATTAAGAAAGCACACAAGTAAACAAGGGGAAGAAGTATATTACACAGGTTGGTCTAATACAGTAAAATAAACCCTGAATCCCACCTGAGGTACGAAATCATCCTCATCAACTTGACCATTTGTTGAGCTGCTTGATCTCCAACTGCCAACTCTTCCACCAAGAGCTGTTGAGATACAAATATTTGTTCAATGGGGTTTTCAGTTGGCAAATATACAGATCATAAATACAGGGTGTATTTTTAATGACTGTAGGTTTTTGAAAATACTGCCGTTCCAAGTTTTGTATTTACCTTTTGTGTTGCATGAACTCCAGTTTCCAGCTATGGTTCTATGATGTGATAGCACCATCTCATTTTGTAGACCTCAGAGCAATGAGGAATAGATGACCAATCTTTCACTCACTTTGTCCAGCAATGAGTCCAGGCACTGAACCCCCATTCGACCTTGCTCATAATGTTCGCAGCGCCGTTCGCTATCAACTTCGCTCGCAAGGCAGCCACAGAAGAACATTACCCATTGTAAGCGTGTTAAGAAAATGTTTTTAATTCATATAGTTTACAGCCTAACAAACTACCTTTGTAACATTTTTAAATGATTTCAAATGTAAAGAAATCTCTCGTTTTTTTTTCTTCAAATGTAAAGAAATCTTTTTTTTTTTTCTTTCTTATATGTAAAAATATTGTTTAAATAGTTTTTATTATCAACTGATGTATTTAGTGACTTCTCATGGTGATCACTGGACACCCCATGTTATCATGGGTCTCGTTAGTCAGCATGCAGACTGGTATTCAAGTTACCTAATTACGTCATTTGACAATCACCTGTTCCTGATCATTCTCTTCAGCTCTATGTTAAATCTGAACCCTGATGCTCTTGCATGTCTGTTTGATTTAGTTGTTTCTTGGAAGTCATCTTTTTCTTTTCCCCTGGACCTTGCATTCCAGACCTCCTGGTCTCATATTGTGACCAAGCCAATATAGTCTACTTTTCAATAAACTCTTCAATAATTATCCATTTGCTTCTATGTATTTAAGAACTTATTTGTTTAATATTTTGTCCATCCAGCTCACTATCAGCATCCTGCTATACACCTTGTCTAAAGAGCTTCTAAGTCTTTTCATTGTAGTGAATTTTTGTTTCTTCTTTCACTCCACTTTCCCTGTTACATCTTTCAACATCAGATGAATAAAAGCTTTCTTTACATATCCTTTGTGTGAGCTGCGCATAAGGTGGCATTAGTGAGATCTGACTCTTCTTTCATGTCTGAAATATTTAAATGTTAATGCTTTTTGTAATATGCTGTCTCGAGGAGGTCTTGCTAGGTTTCCGAACAATTTGACTTGCTGTTGTTCAATAAAATCCATTACTAACATTGTAATCAATAAACTCTTGAAACAAGCACATCATAACCATGGTAAATGTTATAAGAAATCAATGTTTAAATTACCTGTGTTCTTATAATGTATAAATTCACTTTCTTAAGAAGTCAGCGCTGTATTTACTTGTGACATAGTAAAAATCAAAAGTGATGTATATGTGACAAAGTGAAAATCAAAAGTGCTGTAATTGTGACAAAATGAAAAAGAAAAGTGTTGTACTTGTGACAATGTGAAAAACAAGTGCTGACATAGCAAAAAATCAAAAGTGCTGTAACTGTGACATAGTTAAAAACAAAAGTGCTGTGCTTACTTGTGACATAACGAAAAGCAATCAGCAAACGAGTGCCCAGCCATTGGAAGCCCGGCTCAAGTTTCAGGTAGACTTTTCTCAACAAGGAATGATATAACACTGAAGGCCACATGAGCAAACTCATTACTGTGGATTTCAATTAACATTACCATTAAATTTAAAAACGGTTCCTTGATATAAAGTATATAAAAGATTAACCATTTCTCTTTCACAAAATTACAAGAAACGAATAAAACTATCACTATAGCATCTAGCATCATCGCCAAGGTTTCCTTGAAAGATTTCATTGAGCTGAGAAACAAAGACCACTAATCTGGCCAGTCTCTATGCTCCACACATGCAAGGTGAGGTTTTTGATTTACTTGTGATGAACACAAATTCATGAGGTAATGTGGTCGGTCTTGCATGGGCAGCAGAATCAGCAACCACATAAGTGATAATCATAACAGATTCCACGAAAATGTTACAGAAAATCATCGCAACCGGCAGTCTCCGGTGTGAATGGGTATACAGCATTTCTTGCTTCATATCACTCAGTGCTCCTGGTCATGCCGGAGTAAAAGGTAATGAATACCCAGACCAGCTGGCAAATAATAAACCAATTCAAACAGGAAGAAGCATGGACATGGCTGATATAGTCAATGCAGTACGGACTTGGCTGGCAGATACTGATAAGACTCTGACGCTAGAACGACTACATGAATTGAAAGTGAAGCCTGGTCAAGTATGTTCATGCTATCTTCAAGGTCAAGAGAGGAGACATAACCAATTCCTAATGGAAATAGTGAGCAGAAACACTTTAGGATAGCTGCTGCATCAAAGGATTGAATATACACGGGATTACTCAGTGTGCAGGACTTTGTTCGACTAACATTCACTTACTAATCAGGAAGGCTTCTTCTTCATCTCCTGCTGCCTTTCAGCTCCCAATAGAGCATAAGTCCTCAACCAACTCATGCCAAGCCCTGCCCAAAACTTGTTCATGACTGGTTGAATTTCATAGCTAAAGTTTTCTATGGGATGAGATAGTCAGTCTCACAACAAATCTGCCATCCCCACAATGGCAGCCACAGGTCTCCAACGTTCTATTTCTTGCTCTAATAGGACATTCTGACCCACTCTCACCCACTCCAGATTTATCCTTCCCTCTAGTATATAGCTGGTTATGGTGTTACTATTCTTTGCTTCCCCTATGAGCACAAAGACTGCCACAGATCTCCAACATTTTGTCTCTTGCTCAGATGAAACATCACTACTGCTCATTCTTTTCCTGATGTTTTATTTCCCTCTAGTATTAGCTGATTCAAAATTTTTTGGGCATGTAATGAGAAGAAATGGATTGGAGAATTTGGTGACAACTGGTAAGATCGAGGGGAACAGACCAAGGGGAAGACCTAGAAGCAAGTACCTGGATGGCTTGGCCTTGTGGCATGGTCGAGACAGAAACACGGAGCTGATCCAAGACTCCGGTGATCGAGTGAGATGGCAGAACATGACCGCCCACGCTTACCGTCATGGCACATGATGGATGGATGGATTAGCTGATTACAAGTGTTACTATTCTTTGCTTCCTTTATGAGCACAAAGGCTGCCACAGATCTTCACCATTCTGTCTCTTGCTCTGATGGGACACTCTGACATCACTACTTCTCGCCCTTCTCCTGATGTTATCTTTCCTTTTAGTATACAGCTGGTTACGGTGTTACTAATCTTTGTTTTCTTTATTTTATGAGCAGTGGTAACATTGGCAAGGCTGTCAGCTGAAAATTATCACAGCTCTACCATAAACAGACACAACACGAATACTATCCAATAGTACATACTAAGAAAATAAACATAAAGAATCACACTTACTTATTATATATGCCAAAGTAACTCCTGACAAGTAGGAGCCAATTAAAGCCAATATTGTGAAAAATGCAGTATTTCCAAGGCAAAACTGCAAAATAACATTTAGAAAATGTATAAGTATTCTTGCGTTAACTTTTACGAAATCATGTCATCTAATTATGTAGAAATATACCAGAAATATGTGATAAAATCAGTCATCTGATTATCATCATTATCATGCGCCCTGCTAAATATAGTTGACATATACATATGCATTATTAAAAGGATGAACAGAGAAAGGAAGATGAAGAAATATGTAAGTAAAGGACCCTTCTACATGCCTTAAGATGCATTCGGCATATGGTGCTGGACATATGTTTTTATTCAAAACAATGTATTCCCTTTGTGAATTTAAAATCAGATGCCATAAACAATATGTTGCACAATTTATTGCCTTTCATAAGTCACTGCATCTCGTCAGCTGCAGAGTTATATATCATATGAAGTGAATAAATTAATCATACTCAAGCCGAAACAATTAAAATACATAGTCACAGGTATTATTTGAATGTGGAACATCTGTTATCCCCACAGATGAAACGCCATGACGGGAACACAAAAAAAGTGTTTCGTATACCGTATTTGATGAATAATAAACGTTTGCTGAAATATACTGAGGCATTAGCAATTAGGCAGTTCAAACCAGTTTTGTGGACACAGAAAGAATTCATAGTAAATATGAAATATCCATAGAGATAACAGATGTTCCACATTCAAACAATACCTGTAACTATCTGTTTTAATTGTTTCAGCTTAAGTATGATTCATGTATTCACTTCATATGATATATCACTCTGCAGCATACACCTGATGAGATGTAGTGAAATATACCAGGCAATAAATTGTGCAACATATTGTTTGTGGCTTCTGTGTGTATAGATATTTGTATAGACCAATCAACACTCAGCGGGTCATGTGATCAGTATCATGCAGGCCACCTTTACTTCCCAAGACACTTCCTGGTATCCACTTTAGGTTGGGTCAACCTGGGAGCCAAGGTCAATTTTTTTTTTCGTTCACTCGCTTTGAATTAAAGCTTGGTCCATACATACTACTTCCAGTAGTGCTGGACTGAATTTTGCGTGTGGATTAGCTTTCAACATAACATTTAGAGCCAGAAATCTGGTTCTGAAACAACGTCATAGACCACATTTTCACCCTCAGAATAATCATTGAAGACTCCGTAGAATTCCAGTCGAAATTAATCACCAACTTTGTCGGCTTTCAAAAAGCCTTCGACAGTATCCACCGTCCTTCACTTTGGAATCTACTTAACATCTATGGTTTTCCTACCAAATATACCAACGTCATAAAATCTTTCTACAAAGAAACACGTTGCTGCGTAAGAACAGAAACAGGCAACTCTGACTGGTTCTCAGTCGAAACAGGAGTGAAACAGGGTTGTGTCTTATCATCGATGCTTTTTGGAATAGCTATCGACTGGGTCATGCGCAAATGCACAAACAACACAAATATGGGTATCCATTGGGTTGACAAAATTCTAGAAGACCTGGACTTTGCCGACGACATAGTGCTTTTGAGTTCAACACACCCGGATGCCCAAGAGAAAATAAACCACCTCCAAAATGTTTCAGGGCAAATTGGTCTCCAAATTAACACCACAAAAACAAAGACTATTGATCTTACCAACAGTTCAGATGACACCAAATTGAACAGCTACGTTCTTGAAAAAGTCAACAGCTTTACATACCTAGGAAGCAAAATGACATCTACAGGGGACTCAACACCAGAAATATCATCTAGAATCGCACTGGCATCTAGTGCCTTCAATAAACTGTCAAACATCTGGAAGTCAAAGACACTCAGCAAACACACAAAACTTAAAATCTTCAACTCTTGTGTGATTCCAGTGTTAACGTATGGATGTGAAAGTTGGAAATCAACGGTAGCTTTAGATAAAAAATTAGACAATTTTGAGAACAAATGTCTTAGAAGACTTCTAAACATCCACTGGACAGACTTCAGAACCAATTCGCAAATAAGACAAGAGACTAAGCAAGATACAGTATCCAATTTCATAAGAAGACGCCGTTGGAACTACATCGGCCATGTACTCAGAATGGACAAGGCAAGACTCCCCTACCAAGCCCTCATATGGTCACCAGTAGGGAAAAGAAAACGGGGAAGACCAAGAGAGACCCTGCGTAGAACCATCATTAGAGAAGGCTCATTCAATGGCCAAGTAAATATCCAAGATCTACAACAGGTAGCAGCGAACCGCCAAGCATGGAGAGACAGGACTTCTGCCCTATGCGCCGCCTTAGTCTCAAGAGGAAAGACTAACTAACTAACTAACTAATTAGCTTTCCCTATTAACAGTGTCCCTCACCATCAGGCGAAACCCCTCTGACTTCAGAGGTACTTGTAATTTACGTGCCCAAGTCAAGGACTAGAGGTCAACATTTTAGTCCAACTGTCCGGCGTAGAGGTTGAACCGCTTACCTCAGCATCAGCACACCGATGGTTAAGAACACATGTTCTTATCCATTCGGCCATGCTGACCTCCACTTTTACATTTGATTCTGCCCTGATGTGGATTGATCCCATGACCATGGGGCCGACAGGTAACCTACGGGCCACTAAGCTGCCATGACTCCAAAGGGGTGAACATATGGTGACATGTAGAGTAAAAATATACAAATCTATGAGCCAAGGTGTACAATTTCTAACTTTGTCTACCTTTCTATTTATTCTGTGCATCAATGACATCTTCCTTTCTTTACCACAATTAAAAAAATTGTCAATGCCTAATGAGGCAGATGACCCTTTTTTTAGCAAATAATGAAAAAACTTGTCTATAACCCTACTCCTGTTTGCATAAGCTTTTCTAATGAAGAATCGCCACCGCCTTACCACAATAGGATGTGTCATTCTGCAGTCACGTAAGAATCTGAATGTCCTGACAACCCTTTGAATGATCTGGCTCAGGTGGTTGCTCAGTTCTGGAACACTCAGCAAGTGAGGATGAACCGGGGTCCACCTTTCAAATTTAAAAGCAAACATGCAATGGGGATATGCATTTACTTATTAACAAAGCAAAACACGTCTTCTTACTTTTTCCTTGCATGTCTAAAGAAAGGACAGTGGTTATGTCTATCTACAGTGGAACTGCAATATTTGCGGCTTTAAAATAAATAGTTGACTTTTTACTTCATTTTATCCTATATGGCTCAGTCTTTTTCCGCAGGGTGACCTGCCAAAAGCATTGCACAAAGCACAAACTCCATAGTTCCAGCGATGACCCCCAGGAGTCTCCAAGAAAGATGCACTCATGAACCGAAAGTCGTAGCCCGGAATTGAACCCACAATCTTCAGAGCACGAGGCAGATGGCTTGACCACTTCGCCACGGAGTCTCCCAATAGTTGACTTATAATGAGGGACTTGTGGTAGAGCATACATGTCTGCCAACCTAGGTGGTATTGTGTTCAAATCCCCATTGAGGCAGACTTGTAACACTGACACTGGCTTCCAGGTCAACCCAGTTGTTTTTTTTTTTTTTTTTTTCTTTTCGCTCGCTCGTTTTGAACTCATGAGTAGTCCATACACACTACTTCTAGTAGTGATGGGCTAAATTTTGCGCATGGATTAGCTTTCCCTATTAACAGTGCCCCTTGCCATCTGGCAAGCCCACTCCGGTTTCAGAGGTACTTATAATTTATGTTCCCAAGTCAAGAACAATAGGCCAATATTTTAGTCCAACTGTCTGGTGTAGGGGTTAACCCCTTACCTCGGCATCAGCACACCGGATGTTTAATATCACACATGCTTATCCATTCAGCCATGCTGACCTACAAACCCAGTTTGAAATGCCCAGGGAAGTCAAAGCAGCTGGTGAGATAATGACCACATCTGCCACCAAGTGCCAGATTTAGGAACTGGGTTTTCTTTCTCTTATTAATCCCTGCTCTCTCTCTGCCCAGCTTGGGTTCTGTGTCCAGCTTTGGTTCGCAGACCCTGACTCAAGCAGGGTCGCTCTTACTCACTAACTTCATTCACCTCTTTTGTTGCATATTTCCATCACCAACAAAGAATGTAATCATGATGACTCATTTCACATGAAACAATTCACCATATGTTACCGGTGACTCTATAAATCAAATATTCATTATCATCGTGTTAAGTGTCTTGTCATCTATCAGTGGTGATTATAGTTCTCCAATCTCATGATCTCCACGTTTGCAGTAATTTCATGTACTGATATTTGTCCATGTTATGACAAAAGGTTGTCAAGATTGTTCTCTCACTGGATTCCTTTATGTCTTTTTCCATTAATCTCTCCAGTAGGCACAATATGTTCCTGTTTTTATCTTCTCATATTGTGGCCAAAGATGTTTATTGCCTATTTCTGTTGTTTCTGAAAAGTTTTTTTTAAACCTTAAATTATTTTGATCATGTCGGGAGTAGTTCATTTGTGTCCTATAATTAACTAATAGATAATATGTAACAGAATTATATATTTTGTTTACAGGACATCGCAGTCAACACCAGCATTTTTGCTGCTGTGATCTCTGGGCAAGTTTACATTCAGTAGTTTGCCATTGCTTTCTGAACGACCGGCACTGATACCAAAGCGAAACCAACGCAATGTGGTCTGCTGCCAAATTGTGCAAAGCTGTGTTTCGAACACAGGTATACGGAATTACGAACCATGTCCATAAATTCTTCGCTATGGAGACTGGCAAACTATATTTACTCAATCAATATTTTAAAAACATGTTGTATGTCCTTTGCAGGTTGTTGCAATCAACCCCAGGTTGATTTTCTAGACAACTGTGTGTTAAGTTGTTAGCCAGTGCTTTCTGAATGAGAAGTCAACATTTATGTCCAACTTAATGCCGGGGTAGCGGTTGAATCACCTACCTCACTGTCAGTGTACCGAAAGTTTAAGAGCAAGTGCTCTTATCCTTACGATTTAAGAAGCAAACATGTAAAATCAAACTTCTGAAAATAAGAATGAAGAAGAAGAATTCTGTATCTAAGATTCCACAGAAGCCACAAATGTTCCAATTACCTCACAAATACTTTCAATTATCTGTGAACAAAACAACACACAATTCACAAATTACCCATCTTTATCTTCTGGTTCTCTTGGTGGAACTGAAATACAGTGAAAAATAAATAAGCTATTAACTACAATGAAAGCAAAAACAGAATAAAAAACTGTGTAATGTTAAAACTGACAATTAAACTATTATTTTTAATATTTAAAAAACTAATCATCTTGTCTTAGACTTGAAAATGTTACAACAAAACAGCCTACTTTATATTATATCAACACTTTAAAATAAAATTTTAAAAGCAAATAAAATAGTTGTTGATTCCCAGAGAAGAAAAAAACATTACTTATTGAAAACATTCAAGTAACAATACTGCATATGACATATTTAGTCATACATATTTGTTTTGAAAATCAAAAGCCAGATACATATATCCATATATATATATATATATATATATATATACTAGCTGCCCGGCCCGGCTTCGCCCAAGCTCAGGCGGGGATCTATCTATCTATCTATGTATCTATCTATGTATCTATCTATGTATGTATCTATCTATCTATCTATCTGTCTGTCTGTCTGTCTGTCTGTCTGCTTGTCTGTCTGTCTGTCTGTCTGACCCGGCCCGGCTTCGCCCAGCTCCTGGTGGGGAGCATCTCATTTAATTCATATAAGTAGTCATATAAGCTCCCGTTCCCGACTATCTATCTGTCTGTCTGTCTGTCTATCTGTCTGTCTGACCTGGCCCGGCTTCGCCCAGACCCTGATTGGGAGCATCTCATTTAATTCATATAAGTAGTCATATAAGCTCCCGTTCCCGACTATCTGTCTGTCTGTCTGTCTGTCTGTCCAACCCGGCCCGACTTCGCCCAGGCCCTGGTGGGGAGCATCTCATTTAATTCATATAAGTAGTCATATAAGCTCCCGTTCCTGATCTATCTATCTATCTATCTACCTACCTACCTACCTACCTACCTACCTATCTATCTATCTATGTATGTTCGGCCCGAACATAACAACAAAATATAGATAGAATAGAAGAATAGATAGAAAATATGATTGGAAGAGATCTATCTAAAGTAAACTTGGCTCTCGTTCCCGACTATCTGTCTGTCTGTCAGTCTGTATATCTGTCTGTCTGACCTGGCCCGGCTGCACCCAGTCCCTGGTGGGGAGCATCTCATTTAATTCATATACATATCTATAGCCAGGGAACTTAACTTAAGATATAACAATGCTACTAAAAGTTATATCCCTTTTTTAAATATTTTTTTATATTTTCTTATGTTCAGTCATGTAATTACAAAATTAAATTTTAGGAAGGTATAATCTCGTATACTCTCGTCAGGTAACGTGATGACGGTTCAAATCAGCAGTGGTTCGAATCGCATCGGTAACTTACGGGGTATGTGAGCCAGCCGCTCAGAAACTACTGAGCGTAATCTTGCCAAGAGATCAACATACAGCTGAAAGATGCTGGTGTTGACAGCTAAGTCCTGTAAAAAGGATATGCTTTAAAAAAAAAAAAATCGCTGATAGCTGATAGATAAAACTATGACAGTTGGTTGCACAGGAATTAAAGGAAAACGTGTAGAAAATTTCATCTCAATCGGATGGACCGTTCACGAACGCATAAAGGACGGATCCACATACATCCATACATACATACATACATACATACAACGAATTTTATATATATATATATATATATATATATATATATATATATATATATATATATATATATATATATATATATATATATATATTATCTCTTGAGCCACAGTGGCATGGTGGGACATGTGATTTTTGCCTGTCATGGCAGTGGTGTAGGTTCAATCCCCAGCTCAGGTAGGATATGTTTTTTTTCTGACTAGGACAGACCTGGGGTTGACCCAGTCTCATAAATATGGTTACCAGAATGTTCTGAAAATTGTCTGGGGAGGGAAATGGAATGGAGAGGGCCATCACATCTCATATAGCATCATGTAGAATATGTGAAGGCCTAACATGCCACACTCCTATGGCAATATCTGCTATGGGACTACCTTTACCATTCTAATATTATCTAGCTCAGGTGTATCATGTCTATGCTCCTAATCCACACCTGTGATTAAGCGTATGATGAAGGGGAGCCTAAGCTTGCAAATCCAAGACCAGATGTGTTTCCTTAGTTGCATCATATATGTATTTGTTCTGCAATATATTGAATTTGACTGTCCATTGTTGTCTTGTATTTTCTTGGTCATGTGTCCAGATCATTTTTGGTTATATTTGCTTGTCTGATGTGATTGGATTTCATTCTCATGTGATTTCCAAACCACTTTGTTGTCCCTTGATTAATTCGCTATGATGCTATGATCCACCCTATTTCTGATGTCATCATTTTGCCTGTTCTTAAAACTTAAGTAGCCTTTTTGAAGTATTTTACTTCACATGTGATGAGTTTTCTCTGCTGGTAGACACACGTATGTACAAATATGTGTGAAATAAGCAACTATTTCTTCTTCACATTGACTTCTGTGGCTAAGAGGTTAGTGAAACACATTATCACCATTTCCCAACACATCAGGTGGAGGATTAAAAATCAACCGCAGGCAACATGGAAACAGATCACTTTAGGTTGATTTTAATGGTATGAGGTGTTGGTTGTTCTCAAAATAATGGCAAAATACTGAAGATAAATTTGCTGGAGTTGATTGCAATGTCATGTAAATAACATGCAGCTAACTTCTTCTTCTCTCCAAGAGGGACATTTCAGAACTTTCAAGTTTTAAAGTTTTTCTACTTTTAATTATATTATTATAAATGATGCAGCTAAGATTAGACTATGTAAGGAAGTCAAACTGCTGAATGAAAAGACTGAAATACCAATATGTTCTACTTCTCTGTTTTTCAATGGGAGCCTTGCTGAAAAAGAGATAGGTTGCCAAGACAGTACTCCAGGTTTAATCCCCAGCAGAGGCAGCATTATTGTTTCCAACCAGTTTGGCTGGCTGTAGGGCAGGCACAACTTCTTAAAATTGGGAACCAGACAATTGTCATAGATGTCTGGAACTTGTGTGAGAAGAAAAGGTGACAAGTAAGGCCATTGGTCACCCATCTCGTACATCATGGTCTACAGTATGCGAAGTCCAGAGACTTGAAACATCATTGGCAGTATTTGCCTTTACTTTTTTACCTTTACTTTCTTTACTATTTTTCAATATTCATTCTGCATGTGAATTCCAGTTTATAAAGTGAATTTTTATGCTGTTTTTTTTTTGGTCGCTCACTTTAAACTCTAGTGTAGTCCATACATGTGCTACTTCTTCTAGTGCACAGGACTGATTTTTTGTGTGAAAATTAGCTTTCCCTATTACTAGTGCCCCTCGCCATCTGGCGAACCCACCCTGAGGTACTTGTAATTTATGTCCCTAAGTCAAGGACGAGAAGTCAACATTTCTCCTGTGTGTTGCCGGGGCCCATAAGGGAAGCAAAGAATAGCAACACTGTAGCCTACCACGCATGTCGTAAGAGGCGACTAAGGAGGCTTGATGGTTCCGTCGCCCTGCTACTGAGTGAGTCCGTGGTGCGACACTGTGAGCTGTGAGTTTCATATGAAATGCTTTTGAATCTGCCCGAGGTTTTTTGGAACGTGACTGCATGTTCGGAGCGATTGCAGATGGTTATGTCCCAGAGTTGACCGGTTTTTGCCTTATGCAGAAATGCGTGGCTGCTGGGCTTCTGGTTGACTGCCACTGACATCGACGATGAACTGTATTTCGTGGATTGTGTGGGTGAACATCTAGGAAACATCCAGATGGGGAAATGTCTGCCGATTCCATCAGAAATGAACTGGGTGTTTTGTGGGGGACTATTGTGTTGAGATTCTGGCGGCGGCATTATGCACAGTGTATCTGTGTGGGCTGTTGTTTGTCGAGACTCCTGTCTTTTCCACTTTTCACATTGGGCAGTGGGGAGCGTTTTGTGTGATATTCACTGGCACAGGAATGGAGCATAATGGGGACGACCCGTTGCTGTGAAGTTGGAACTGCGACTAACTAACTAACTTGGCATCAGCACACTGATGGTTTAAAAATGAAAGCTCTTATCTATTCAACCATGCTAACCTCCAGGTGACATTATGAGTGATGAAAGAATGAAGAAACATGAAGCCGTAGACAAAGGGTTTATGGACATAATTTGAGACACTGTGGATAGAGAGAAAAATAATCGTAATGAATTGAAAGCTGCAGGAGTAACTAGATAACTCATAAAAACCTTAATGAAAAGACAAATATTTATGAAGCATAATAACAGAATAGATGATTCAATCTTATGTGGAGAAAATAATAGACACAAGATGAAAAGTGGGACATCAGAAGATGTGTGTGGAAATCATAAACACTTAGGCAACAAATAATTTAAGCAACTTTCACATCATTAAAATTTGAAATGACAAAGTGGATTAGCCATGCCTGCTCCACACCAGGCAAGTAAAGAAGAGAAGAAGGTTATATTAATATAAATATGTAAAATTAAACAATGAGATCAAACCTCTTATTTCAGGCCATATTCTATTTTTCCATGTATCAATGAAGACTATAAACATAGCCATCACACTCAGGATGAAGAAGAATCTTGATGATGATGTGCAAATACACCTGTACAGCAAAAAAGAGAAGAATAATTATGAATGATATATTTTAGTGTACTAAATATGTGTTTATTGTTTTTAAGCTGCATTTTAGTGGGTTTGTTTGTTTTTTTAACATTATGTCCAGGATTCAGTTATTCAAACAGTTTGATCATCTTGCAAATCATTATTTCTTGGTATTCTCTTTTGTCATTACTGCAAGCAGGCTGTTATTTCAAATAAGGTAACCTTGTTTTCTGCTTTTTTAGAGGGAGGAAGAGAAGACAGGGAGAGGGGTAATGCAAAACATTACAGACAGAAAAATGGACACATTGTTGAGAGGGAGGGAGATAGGAAATGACTGATGGATTGATGGATGGATGGGTGGGTGGATGGATGTATGTATGTATGAAAGGACAGACTGAGAGACAGACAGACAGATTCAATCTTTTACCAGTTCTCCAAGCATTTTCATGCTCTACTACAATAATTAAGAAATAAAAAAGGAATGAATTACCTGAAACAAACGAGGATGTGCTGTTATAAATTGAGTGGAACTATCTGCACCATTACCAACGTTTCTGATATTGTACAAAGAAATTAACAATTGACACTGATTACAAAAAATATTAGTGTAATCTATACAGAGTTAATTGTATATCCTGTAGAGAACGTCGCAGTCAACCTCAGCATTTTGTGGGCTTTTTGTGATTTCTTGGCAAGTTTACGTTCAGTAGCTTGCCATTCTTTCTGAACGGCCAGCACTCATACCATTTCATGAAAACCAGCGCAAGGTGGTCTGCTTCTAAATTGCCAGCAGCTGTGAATTTATTCATAACCCCTTCTCCACAGCCCGGCTGTGAGATATAAAGTCAGTGATAAACTAATTTATTTAATGATTTATCTGCCTAGTAATATAACAACTAATTCAATAACAACATTCTCACTCAATGACCCTTATTTTCGAGAATAACTATTGGCTGACAGCAATTAAAGACAAGAAGAAGAGAATCACTATTGGTTGATAAACTGCTTTCTTTGCATTTATTCATACTAACATATGAAGGTTAAAGAAGAACAAGGTTGACAGCACTCTAATATGTCCCTATGACTGCATACTAACTGAATCAGTGACCACAGAAACATGAATCTCCCAATAAATTATTCATTATATAGCGAAACAGAATAACTTCAGTCTGTGCCCTGACCACTATGATGCCACAATAAAATGAATATCTCTCTCCCAGACAGTATTAATTTGTCAATTTCCTATGTTAACATAAGCAAATACCCCGTTCTGCAAGTCTGAATAATGTACATAAACAGATAGTAGCCAGGTCATCTGTAGGTCCAGGAAATGTTTACAAACAATGGTAGAATTGCAAAGTTTGATTATTACTTTACTGCCATGGTGAATGGAATATATTTTGAATACATAATTAATTATATATATTGTCTACGCCAGCACACTAAACGCCATATTCTGAGTGGAGAGAATAAAAATCCCTCACAATTTATAAATTAATGATAGAAATATAAAAAACTATAAATCAAGCTATCTTGATGAAATTAATATGAATCCCCAACAAAGTATACAATATAGTTAGAAATATAAACTAGCCAATCTAGCTATGTATTCCTCGTCTGCCAACAGAGGAAAATACAGTAATACTGGCAATCTATTCCTTTGGATTTAGGCCTGTAAAATATGATGGCTCTATTCACATCACAGATTCTTATCAGGTTCCTGCTTCAGGACATGTTTAAACAAGCTACCTTGCCAACTAGTTACTACTTTGTGACAGAAAGATGAATCTACCAAAGTTATGCATTAAACAGAATAACTGCCCAAGCTTGTGAGCATAGCTGCATACTTATATTTATATGATACTACAATGATATCACAACAGAATAAATATACATCTCCCAAACAATGTCAAACATTAGTTTTCCATTCATTCCCGAACTTAAGGGGGGTTACATAATTATTAATATTAATTATTATTGAATAACATACCTTTTTTTCCTTCTTATCAATAGAGTTCAATTCAATTCAAAATTATTTTGAAGTGCCCCTTTCTCTCTATTTTCTCGGTTATATTGGTTTATTTTTTTAATTACTGTCATTATATTGTACATCCAAACAATGTACTAGAAATACAAACCAAAATATAAGGTGGATGACAACAAAGACGACAGCACTTCTCCACGGACATTCCCAGACCAACAGGCTCTGGCACTTCATTATCAAAGACTCGTACGGGCCCAGCAGAGTAACAAGTTTCCGCTCCATTCCCCACTCATCTCCTCCGCCGCCATAGTCATGTGAATCAGACATTATTTCTGCTGTACATGAATAATATTGACATTTATTAGGTTCGATGCAGTGATGTTATTTAACACAAACAACAAGCGAAGTGTCAAATCGGGACGGACGGCGATGATGGTGTCTGTCGGGTCTATTATTGTTTACATTATTGTCAGACGTACACGGGGAATTGTGGGTAGCTTAGATAACATTTGCTAAGTATTCTGTTAGAAATGTTAATTCGTTTAAATTAATGTCTTGTGTTTTATAAAAGATCTTAATATGTTTTGTTTAACAATAATGAAAAGATTTAAGTAATATTTCAGTGATAGCTGTTTTATTATTTAAAATACGTATGACACATTTCTCTGAGAGTACAAACCTGTAGGTGCGAAATCAATTCGAAGGCCACAGTCCACAGTCGTAAAAAATGAAAGCCACAAAATGTAACGATATGGCTACTGGTGTTCTATATATAAAAACAAAAGAGACTACCCAAAAATATGCATGTGTGTAGAGATATAGAGACGAATGATGCGAATTCCTTGGACTGCCAGAGTAACTAACAACGACTGCCTGAAACAGGCTAATGAAACTAGAACATTTTATAATAATAATACTTAATACAACAATAAGAAAGAGAACACTAAACAAACAGCTTTCTTCGGTTATGTGATGAGAAAAGAGGCATTGGAGAACATCGTGACAACTGGAAAGATCGAAGGGAAGAGAGGCAGACCAAGAGAAAATATACTGGGTGGATTGAGACGGTGGCATGGAGTAATATCATCAGCAGAGTTGATCCAGAACACCAAAGACAGATCTGTGGAGAGACATGAACGCCTACGCCAGCTGGCAGGGCACTTGATGATGATGATAGAAACTTTGACCATGTGCATCATTATCTGTAGAATCTTGGTCGCAATGTTTACACTTTGTCGCTGATTGGGTCAAAGTCCTAAATATTTGAAGTAATGGCGTCTGATGTTAGTATTGCTGCAAATAAATACACAAAAGTCAAATGCTATTAACACATGCACAGACATTGAAAAGGATCTCTTACTAGCTACTACACATCTAACTAAATGCTTGAGGATGATCATAGCTGATAGCGGCATAAGTATGAACTGAGGGAATGTAATAATGAACAATACACGTAGCACTGAATGGATTGGTCTCCGTGGTCAAAGGCTTGCGAACGCGGTTCGTGAGCCGCTTACCAGGCGTTCGAAACGCAGCCGCGACCGATTTGTGCAGCAGACCGTGTCGCGTTGCGTTATAACGTGTTGGTTAGTTAGTTAGTTAGTTAGTTAGTCGAGGTTCCAACTTCACAGCAACGGATCGTCCCCACTATGCTGTCCCAGTGAATATCACACAAAACGCTCTCCACTGCCCAATGTGAAAAGTGGAAAAGACAGGAGTCTCGACAAACAACAGCCCGCACGGATCACCTACACTGTGCATATTGCCGCCGCCAGAATGTCAACACACTAGTCCCCTACGAAACACCCAGTTCATCTCTGATGGAATCGGCAGTCATTTTCCCATCTGGATCTTTCCTAGATGTTCACCCACACAGTCCACGAAAATACAGTTCATCGTCGATGGTTGTGGCAGTCAACCAGAAGCCCAGCAGCCACGAATTTCTGCATAAGCAAAAACCAGTCAACTCTGGTACATAGTCAGCTGCCATTGCTCCGAACATGCAGTCACGTTCCAAAAAACCTCGGGCAGATTCAAAAGCATTTCACGCCAAACTCACAGCTCACAGTGTCGCGCCACGCACTCACTCAGTAGCAGGGCGACGGAACCATCAAGCCTCCTTATTCGCCTCTTACGACATGCATGGTAGTCAACAGTGTTACTGTTCTTTGCTTCCCTTATGGGCCCGGCAACACACGGGAGTATAACGTGTTGGTACGGGAGCCGGTCGTTCAGAATGCAGTGGCAAACTACTGAACGTAAAATCTTGCCTAGTACATCTACAGCAGCTAGAAAAAATGCTGATGTTGACTGCAACGTCCTGCAAGGGATATACAACATTTAAAAAAGCACTGAATAAAGATGATATTAAAGCAGAAATTTAGAACAAAAGGATAACAGAAGAATTGAAGCTAATCTGGAATCAAAGCTTCAAAGAGTTGAGTTGGGCTAAGAACTGACATCACTGCACTCAGGACATTCTCATACGCGCTCCGTCCCCTCGTTCAACAGCTGAAAATTCTCCTGGTCTTCCCTCTCAGTTTTCAAATTCTACCAGAAAGGCTTGCATGCAAATTGTTAACTGCTCCAACAGAACATGTCAAGTAACAAATGAACTTAAAATTCCTTGCAATTTAAAAAAAAAAAAAGACAACTGCAACTTTTAAAAGTATATTTTGCTAATGAAACACGTAACTGCACTACATATGAGAAGCGTAATATATGCATTATTATTTCCTAAAGTGAAAGGAACAAACTCTAAAAGGATATAAATGAATATATAACCCACTGCAAAACGCATATACCAATGAAAAACATGTTAAAGATAACGCCCAAGAGAACTGCAAAGAAAGATTCAATAAGATATGGCAAAATCAAATATTCCCAAGTAGAGCTACTATTCCAAAATAAAGTATTAACAAATCCAAGCTACTTATTAAAAAAACTGTAAGTACACTAAAAGAATAACAAGGATGTATAACCTAAACAATATGAAATTGCAAAGGTATGAGTATAAGACTAGACATCTATTCTTTGAAGGTGAAAAGCACAATATAAATATCATATTTGTCTGAAAGACACGAATACAGACAAAAATATACATCATAGGAAACTTCTTCTTCTTCTTCTTCGTTCATCCGGAGTTTTTTTTTCGGATGTGATTGCGTTGTGCCTGTTTACAGCAGAGCTGCGTTCTTGCGCCGTTAGGCCGACACATCCGACTTCTGCGGGCATTTGTTGACCGGGTTAACCTTCCCGGGGCATCATAGGAAACAACAGTCATCATCATGTTACAGATTCTTTGCAGAACGTTGGTCTCATCACGACCCGTACTCTATGTTTATCTATCGCTTGTCAGTTCCTCAGCCTCATGCACGCTCTTGCCCAAAGTGTCAGCAATGTCAGTATCCAATATCCATCTTGGTGCTGGTCGACCTGTTCCTTTCCGTCCAGGAACCACGATTTTGGTTACTGTTCTTGCCACACCACCGTAACCTTTAACATGGCCAGAGTATTTCGGTTTCAGAGACATGATACTGTTCATGGTACTGTTCACACGCTAGTTTTCTACTTTGTTCAGATTTTGTAGAATGTCAGTATTTTTCCTTCATTCACGATATTCTAAGAACATTTCTTTGAAAATTTAACTCAGAAACACCATTTTTTTTTCTCTAAAGATTTTAACTTGGTGATCTCTTACTGTGTTTTTCTGCAAATTTCATTTTTGCTAACATGTCTTTTTGCCAAGAGAAACAACAAGAAACTAAGCTTTACGGATCACTGAGTGAACTAAAACAGACATCATTTTTGTTCGTTCGCTCTACATGACAAAATTGGAGCTACAGAGCCACGGTATCTGGTGATTAGCACATTTGCTGCTTACCCAGTGGCTATGTGTTCAAATCCCCATAGTCGCGGATTTTTATTTTTTTTATTGACCTTGGCTCCTAGGTCGATCCAGCTTAACATGAATACCTGCAAATTTACCTCTAAAGTCGGAGTGGGTTCGCATGATGGGGAGGGTTAATATGTAAAGCATACCCGCACGCAAAATTCAGTCCAGCATTACTAGAAGTAGTGTGTATGGACTACGCTTGAGTTCAAAGCGAACGAGTGCAAAACACATTTTTTTAAAACCCGCAAATGTCCTGCGAAGTAATAGAGACCGTCGTGATATTGACCACATCTCCCATTGAGTGCAGATCGATATATAAATTAAGGGGTATACTTAGTATAATGAGTCACATCACCAACATTTCGCTAAGAATTATCATGCAAAGAGTTAAGAAAAAAATACAACCTGAAATAGGAGAAGAAAAATGTGGGTTTGTAGAAGACAAGAGTACAGTAAATGCTGTGTATATGCTGAGAACAGTAATTGAACGTTCTATAGAAGTAAACAAAGATCTACATCTTTGCTTTACTGACTACACAAGGGCTTTCGATAAAGTAAGACATGTCAATAAGATAGAGATGCTTGCAGATCTACAAATTGATGGGAAAGACATTAGACTTATAAAAAAAACATATATTAGAAACAACAAGCTGCTATAAGGATTGATAATGAATTAGGTCAATATCAGTCTATTTAGAGGGGTGTGAGACAGGGATGTGTAATGTTTCCAGAGCTTTTTTCCCTATATAGTGAAAATATTTTAAGAAATGTACAAGATATGAAAGGAATCATCATTGGAGGAAGAAACATCAATAACATTAGATATGTAGATGATACAGTATTGATTGCAGACAATGAGCAGGTTCTGCAACATTTAGTAGATGCGGTTTTTGCACACAGTGAACAACTAGAGTTAGAATTAAATTGTAAGAAGACACAGATAATGGTCGTCACTGAGAAGAAGGAAATACCACAATGTAATATACGAGTAAATGGGAATATTCTTAAACAAGTGAATCGGTACAATTATCTCGGAACAGTCATAACATCAGATGGGAGATGCCTTGAAGAGTTTAGAACAAGAATCGCCATGGCGAAGGCAGCCTTTTAGAAGCTGAACATCATACTAACCAATAAAAAGATGTCAATTGCTACGAGAAAAAGTGTTGAGGTGCTACATGGAGCCTGTACTTTTGCATGAATATGAAGCGTAGACAATGAGCAGTCAAGCAGAAAAACATCTAATGGCTGTGGAAATGTGGTTTCTGAGGAGAAGACAAAGAATACCATGGACAGACAGAAGAACCAATGACCAAGTCCTACAAGAAACAAATGAAAATCGTACACTGTTTAGAGAAATTAGACGTAGACAGTCATAATTTTTTGTACGTGTAATGAGAAGAAATAAATTTGAGAACTTGGTGGAACACTGAGCTGATCCACGACTCTGGTAATCGAGTTAAATGGCGAATCATGACTGCCCACGCTTACCGGCATGGCACATGATGGATAGATGGTATAAGCATTATATACACAATAAGCCAAAGGCTTGAAAAAAGGTCATATACTAACGTGACACACTCATCTTAATATGTTGATCTGCACGATGTTAATCATAGTTAAGTTACTTAGTTGCATTTGTTGTATGTGTGCATATGTGCGCACGTCGCTCTCTCTCTCTCTCTCTCTCTCTCTCTCTCTCTCTCTCTCTCTCTCTCCCTCTCTCTCTCTCTATCTATCTCTCTCTATCTCTGTGTGTGTGTGAAAGAGAGAGAGAGAGAGAGAGAGAGAGAGAGAGAGAGAGAGAGAGCAACACAGGCCTAATTAAAATATATAGGCCTAACATGTCGATTGAAGATTCATGATCGCCACTGTCTGCTCCAGCCCTAATGTTACCGGGGTCATAATGGAAGCAAATACAGTGAAACCTCGGCTTTCGTCGATAATCCGTCCGAAAACAATTGGCGAAAACCGAAACCGACGAATACTGAGACAATTATTTCCATGTGAATCAATGTAAATCCAGTTAATTCGTTCTAGACACTCCAAAATACATACCAAAAACATTTTATAGAGAATAAATATAGTGTTTAATACTAAAAACAATAAGAAAATAATATAAAATGAATATAAAAGACTAATGTACAGAATAAATGCACATTTAACATGTCATTTACCTTTCTGAAAACTCTTCTTGGCGTATGGAAGACGGCGAGGAGGGGAGAGAGGTGCAGATATTATTGTCTGGACGGGAAATCCCCCTCCATAAGGGCCTTAGGTATCAAGGCAATATTTGGTGCTAATTCCGTTCTTGGTATTCTTGTCTTTTGTTTGCCAGTGCGACTCTTGAGTTTTTCAAACGATCCTCTACTGGCCTTAAAATTACTAAGTACAAAGCACTCGTCCCAAGCATTTTCTCAGATCGGCATACAACAGTCTGGCCTTTTCACAAATGATTGCCCCCAAAACAGAATCGCCACCTAACTGTTTTTGATTTATCCAAATTAAAAATAACTATTCGACATCTTCGATTGTTTGCTGTCTCTGTTTCGTTAGCACATTCACGCCTTTCACTACATTAGCCTCCTTTATTTCTTCCGTTTTAGTCACAACGGAACTTCCCTGATAGCGACTTCCCTTACAGGCGGCCGATTTCAGCAATCTTAATGCAGCTCTCGTATTTTTCAACGATTTCCTTCTTCAGCTCGATCGTGTCCCTGGCCTTCTTCTTCGAATGTTTTCTGGCTCTGGAAACTTCCTTTGGTCCCACGATCGAGCTAAAAGGAAAGGGTTAACTTATTAGCATGTCATGCTCACACATCGAGAAACAATGCCAAACTGAGCAGAAGAACGCGTGGGTCCCTAAGTTTTCACAGAATTAGCAGCGAGGATACATGGGCACGCCGACGAAATCCGAGACAAATTTTTCGCGGAAAAAAATCGATGAAAACCGAAGTCAAAGAAAACCTAGTAACACTGTAAACCTGCCATGCATGTGGCGCTGGCATGAGATTAGCTACGTCAACCGGTATTCAATTTTAACTGCGCATTCCAGCACTGGCCACAACTTGATTTTAATATGCAGCCTCAAAACAGCTGAGTCTCAACACCTCGCTGAAGGAATAAATGTTCGGTGAACTAGCCTTCACACATTGACGTAATCAACTTAGTTTAGTTTAGTTTAGTCGACAGATCAACATCACGGCACACGGGTGTAACCCATAAGTGCTCCGCTCTGCTCCTCACTCAAGCCTGAGTCCAGAGAATCTCAGCTTAGTGCACGAACTTCGTAGCACCGGTGAAGATCCCGAAATAGTTTGGGTAGATTTTTAACTCGAAATTTTGCCCGGGCAGCGCCGTTGTGCTACTATTTTTCGATTTCCAACTGCCAAGGGATTCTTTACGTGCGCAACAATACACACGGGCGTTCGATCTCACTACCCAGAAACCAGGGGAAATTTTGTTACTAGAAGTCCACGTGATAAAATCCCGGCTCTCACCGGGGCTTGAACCCAGGACCTCCAGCACTCGAGGTGGACACCATACCTCGAGACCACCCATCTTCCCTCTCTCTCTCTCTCTCTCTCTCTCTCTCTCTCTCTCTCTCTCTCTCTCTCTCTCTCTCTCTCTCTCAGTCACCCCTCCCCCTCCACCCCCATCCCTTCCTTCCCTCGTATATTACCACTTCTGATTATGAAAACACGTGTTGATCTTCGAGAATTCGTTAGACGGTGATGCTGTAATTTACACAGACGTGTCGGTTGTTCGACGAGTGAGAAGTTCGTGGGCCTTTACGGCTCAAGCCGGAGAGAGAATTATGAAGGAAGATTCTTGTGTTTTTGCTTTGACCACAAGCAGCTGACTATGGAAGTGTTGGCAGTAAGTAAAGCAATAACATGGCTCGAGACACAGACATTCACTAGGGCATGTTTCCTTAGCGACTCAATGAGTATGCGCAGGAAGATAGAGATGGCGTGGATTCAAAGAGAGTGGTTGCTGTCTCTGGAGCGGTCTCAGCTGGCAAAGATTAGTTTCATTTTCGTGCCAGGGCATGCGGATGTACAAGGAAATGAGCGAGCTGACAAGCTCGCAGGCAAGGCGACTGTGGAAGGCGGACTCGCCATGGACCAGGCTGACATTATAAATGCTTTTTACGGGAAGTAAGTCGTTCGCAAGAACCAAGTGATGACTGTGAATCTATAACCATGGTCAGGATGCGAGAACAGCAAATTAAAAGAGGTGTGGCCAAAAAAGGACACTACGCAGGAAGCCAAAGAAGATTAATAAAGTAAAGCAACACAGTACTGGTGTCGTTAGTCGCTATTCGCTGCTGGATTTACTGGTATCCGAGCACTTATGGACTGAATGGTTCGATGTGCAATGATGATGATCTGTCGACTATTTAACTATTACCACTTCTGCCAGGCGGCAGTGTGTTTTCTTTTTCTTCTGACTTTTATTTCACATTGGAGAATAGGCCCTCGAACAACTTATATAAAGCCGTCCTATCTTTTGCTATCTCCTTCAGACCCCTCGTTGTTTTCTCCCACATTATTCATCTCTGTCTATAGTTTTCTTCTCCATGTGTTTTCAGGCTTCCTTCTATTTTGTTTGCCCTATGGGTTCCAATGACAGGAAATTATCTATTGATACTATACTATTATACAGGTTTCTGAGTGTGTGTCTTATCCAGCTCCGTGTATTTTCTTAATCTCTTGCTTAGCTCGAATCTGACTAGTTGAGTAGTTCTTACCCCAGGCTGTTATATTAGTTTAGTAATATTTTGCGCAGGCATCGTTATTAAATGTTTGTAGTTTATTAGTAATTGTTTTAGTCGTTCTTCGCGTTTCTGATCACTTCAGTGGTACACCTATAGCAGTGGTTCTCAACCGGTGGGAATTCCCCCCCCCCACCCCCAGGGGGGAATTTTGGGGTTTCCAGGGTGGGGGGGGGGGAATTAAGATGATTTCAAGACAGCGTTAATACAAGAACCGATTACTTGATATCGTTTTTCCCTTCATACTGCATGGTTCTGTAGCCTACGTCTCACCCTTCTAAAATTCAATTTATAAAGTAAGTAGACCCACAAATCATGTTTTATGTGGACGTCTAGGCGTGTTTTAGTATGTGCTATTAAAATTAGCTTCCATTATTGCGTATACTGTGTAGGGGCGGGGGCGGGATTTTTAGGTAGGAAATACGAAAGAGGGGAATGACGCTCTGAAAATATGGTGAAGGGGGGCACGGGCCAAATATTTAGGTAGGAAATACGAAAGGAGAGGGGAGGATGACGTTCTGAAAATATGGTGAAGGGGGGCACGGGCCAAAAAAGGTTGAGAACCACTGACCTAGAGGCATTCATAATATTAATATCAGATGGAAGATGCACAAAATAGATTAAGAACAGAATATGTCGAGCAAAAGCTGCATTTCAGAAATAGAAAAGCATCTTATGCAAATAGATCACTGTTATTACATGTAAGAAAGGAAGTACTGAAATGATCTTTTGCTGTATGGCAGTGAATTATAGAACGTGAATGAACAAATTAGGAATAAAATGGAAACAACGGAGATGTGGTTCCTGAGGCAAATGTTGCAAGCACCTAGGTCTGCCTATGTAACTTGGGCTAAATTTGTACTTCCACAAATTCCCAAGTGCTTCGAAAGCTTCAAATGCCTTGTGAATTATTTTAATATTGTTCACGGGTTATTGAGAGCCTGAGGCAAATGTTGCAAGCACCTAGGTCTGCCTATGTAACTAACAACTACTATCTGGAAGAGTCTAATGAAAGTAGATCATCATATTACTATAAGAGACAAGCAGCGTTTGTGTGTGTGTGTGTGTTACATAATGAGAAGAGAAGCATTGCAAACGGTCGTGACGACTGGAAATATCAGTGAGAGTAGGGGTAGAGACAGACCAAGAGAGATGATGTTGGATGAACGGAGTGCATATGATAGTGATGACGATAATGATGATGATGATGATGGCAGCAGTACTGTTTTAATGTTTGAGATACATATTTCAAGCGTGGTACTAGTTTTAATTTTTTTTTAAATGTTGCATATCCCTTGCAGGACGTTGCAGTCAACACCAGCATTTTCCAGCTGCTGTTGATGTACTACGCAAGTTTTTACGTTCAGTAGTTTGTCATTGCTTTCTGAACGACCGGCTCCCATACCAGCACGTTATAACACAACGCGACACGGTCTGCTGCACAAATCGGTCGCGGCTGAGTTTCGAATGCCTGGTACCCGGCTCACGAACCGCGTTCGCAAGCCTTTGGTCACGGAGGTCGGCAGGCCGGTCGCCATGGCTAAGGTCTTGCGAACGAGGTTTGTGAGCCCGTATACCCGGGTTCGAAACACAGCGGTGCTGGTTTATTTGAAAAAGGTATAGGTGCCGGTCGTTCAGAAAGCAATGGCAAACTACTGAACGTAAAATTTGCCCAGGATTCACGAACAGCAAAAATGCTGGGGTTGACTGCTACGTCCTGTGAAGGACATGCAACTAAAGTTTTAATTTGGACTTCCACAAATTTCCAAGTGCTTCGAAAACTTCAAGTGCCTTGTGAATTATTTTAATATTGTTCGCGGGTCATTGAGAGCCTATGCTTTTATATACCCGTGAAGCATTGAGAATAAACAAACTTAGAAATGGCAAATGGTATTGGAAATGTGAGTTATGAAGAAAATGCAAAGAATACCAGTCAGGGACGGACAGGAAAACACATGAGCCAGTCCTTCAAGAAATAAATGTTATTCCGATAAGAGAAATTAGACTTACACAGTCAAGATTTTGGATCACAATATGAGGAGAAATAAACTTAAAAACTTAGTGATAACCGACAAAATTGATGGGAAAGAGCAAGGAGAAGGCAAATAGACAACTTCCCGAGTAGCTTGGCCACAGAGCATGAAGATGTTGATGAAAACTAAAAGCTGAGAAAAACATAGTTCAGTGCGAAATTATAATAACACGGAAGATGAAAACAACCGCTCAATTGATTTCATTACAAATTGTGTGAGCACTTGTCGGAACACATCTCTTCGATAACATCTTATGCTCCAAAACATTTTGTGTCAGAATGCCGAGAGAAATAATTACTCTACAGCTTGGACAATGTGGAAACCAAAGTAATTATCTCTTTAAATCTTGTTTCTATTTCGTAGATGCAACTTAATTGTAATGCAGACTGTACACTGTACTAAGTTGCTCGTTCTAAAAAAAAAAAAACATTATTTTTTTTTTTTAATGAAATCTTATAAACCTCGTTTATCCCATTTTGAATCGCTGACGGTAACTGGCGCATTTATGGTGTCTTATTTTACTCTTTGGCCCTCAGCTCTTAAGTAATTGACAAGATTAAGAAAAGGAGTTATGTTATGAAGTGTCTATTATTTAATATTTGCAATCCAATTGCGAATAAACGAAGTGTATTCGTAATCGAATTGCGATTAGACACTTTGTTTATTACCGCTCACTAGCCAATTTTAATTCATTTGGCAAATAAAATTCACGTTAAACAAAGACATCTATTATATCCATTATCCATTGATTCCGACACTTGATCGCACTGTTGCTGCCTGGGGGGATGCGCCTCCCGGCAGCTTCCGCATATCCATAGAGCACACTTTATTTACAAGCTTCGAGTTTATGAGTTCTATATTTTAGTTCGTAATGTTTAATATGCCGGTCTCCCTGGCCTAGGTGTTAACGTCTTTCTCAGTAATCCCGTATATTCTCGTGAGTAACGTAACCTGCACGAGAATCGGTAGTGGTTCTCGCCATGTAGGTAACTTACAGGGTATGTGAGCTGGTTGCTCAGAAAGCAATGGCAAACTACTGAGCGTAATCTTGCCAAGAAATCAACAATCAGCTGAAAGATGCTGATGTTGACAGCGATGTCCTGTAAAGGATATGCGAACAAAAAACAAAGAAAAAAAATGTTTAATATATTGTTTATTATAAAAATGAAAAAAAAACAAATTGCTCCTGGCGGGGAATCAAACCCCGGTCTCTTGCTTGTCAGGCAGAGATACTTAACACTATTCTACTGAGACCACACCAGCTGAACAAGACTTAATAATATAGTCAGAAACATGTCCCGATGACGTCACGTATGTCATGTGACCAGCAGCAATAGCGAAAATCACGTGACCAGTTGCAATTTGATTGCCAATAGAGACTTTGTTTACTCGCAATTTGATTGCCAATAGACACTTCGATTAAGAAAAGAATCGTTATGTTCTTCTGCCTTTTAGTTGTAGCAGGTTCGATCATGATTTTAAAATTGAGTATTTACTAAGGGAGAGTTTATTCGGAGCTGGAGTCAGAAAGACAGAGTAGTTTATACATAGCTGAAGTATGAAGCTGTTTAAATATCAAGAATAATTTTCCAGATTGGTATCCCCAATAAAAATAATTGTGTCCCCATGCCAGTTAAATAATTGTTAACTTGCGTTTCTGTACTCTTACTGGTTACAGGCTTCCATCTTTGTTTACATTACCGACCTACTATTTCCTGCTATTGATGTCCTCATCATAGTTGCCATTCTAGATATTTTATATCCAGATCTAGAGGTTTTTGCCGGCATCTGGATACCGTTTTCTGACGTTTGGATGCTGAATGCAATTCTAGATACTTTTCATTTTGAGTCGGATATTTTGAATACTTTCTAGATTTTACTTTTCTTTCGGTGTCATTTACCCATTTTATGTTTGGTCTGGACGCGCGTAAATTATGGTAACTGCCATTATTTAAACTTTGAACTGACTTGGGTCAACGCTCAACAATCTGGCAAACCCCCCCCCAAACATTTTGAATCAACAAAAGTATATAACATAGCCACGCTCATGTCCCGATGACGTCACATACGTTAAGTCATGTGACTAGGCAAATCACGTGACCAGGACCACCCGGGGTTTCCGGGACCGGGAAAAATCACGTGATAGTTCAGCTCTGAATAAACAGAGTAGTTTATTCGGAGCTGGAGTCCAAATAGACACTTTCATTTACTAATGAGACCATGACAGATAGATAGGCATCATCATCATCATCATCAAGTGCCGTGCCGACTGGCGTAGGCGTTCATGACTCTCCACAGATCTCTGTCCTTGGTTTTCTGGATCAACTCTGCCGTTGATATTTCTCCATGCCACCATCGCAATCCATCCAGCATAATTTCTCATGGTCTGCCTCTGCCTCTCTTCCCCTCGATCTTTCTAGTTATCACGATTGTTCTCTAGCACCTCTCTTCTCGTTACATGACCAAAAAAAAGCTGTCTCTCTCTTTCTTATTGTTGTGTATAATGTTCTAGTTTCGCCAGCCTCTTTAAGGCATTCGTCGTTAGTTACTTTGGCAGTCCAAGGAATTTGCAACATTCGTCTAAGGAACCGCATCTCTGTTGTTTCCAATTTCTTCCTAATTTGTTCATTTATATTCCAAGATTCACAGCCAGGCATGGAAAAGCAAAATCTAATGGTACCCTAATGATGCCTGTGTGTCAATTCTAAGTGGAGATGTTCACATTTTTGTGGTGTATCGGGGTAAAATATTGACATGTTTGCCAGGACTTTGGAACTCTTCAGTGTGTCCATTACCTCCACGCTACCAGTCCTTGCGAAATTGTCTCAAACAGGTCATAGACAGATATGAAAAACTGCAAAAATATGTTCCGACATAGTACAAGTATACAAATAAATTATTAATAATCTTTAAACTTGTATTCTATTTAACTTTAGTAGTTCAAATTGCACGTTTGAGCGTTATAAGTTTCCACGGCTGGCTGCCGCCATCTTGGAGTTCCATTAACAAAGATGGATAACATCTCGCAAACATTTTGTTTTAACGACATGTAAAGCAAATTAAGCGATGAAACTCCAAATATATGTAAAAATGGGTGCTGAATTCTAATCCATCCATCCATCCATCATGTGCCATGCCGGTAAGCGTGGGCGGTCATGTTCTGCCATCTCACCCGATCACCAGAATTCTAATATCTATCTAAAAATATCTTAACATTAAATAAACAAACTCTAGAAAATAAAATTACTTACTTTTTGCCAATAATTCACGATAATTTCAACCAATCGCTGTGCAAGGAATATTAGACTAACCTTTTCTGCAGAACCTAAGATAGCGTCTGTTATTGTTATTTGTTATTGAATGAATGACATCGTAAGCATGAATGGTCTTACCATTCAGCCATTTTGGGGACACAATGGATCAGGCTGGGGTGGCGCAGTATATCACTTCCGTTTTCAGTTCGGGTCGCGGCAGGGCTAGTATACCTATTACTTGCTGCTCCCACTGCTTGGCAGTTGCAGCAATCTCATTCATATAGACCCTCAGTAAAGCCATCATTAACTTTTGTTGTCACTATCTTGCTGCTACCTTTCTGTCCTTCCCATATTATTCATCCATGTCTCTAATTATCTTCTCAGTATGATTATTGATTTCCATCTATTTCGTTTGCCTTTTGGGTCTTTCTTGCCCTTATTTAGTGTCATGTTTGAATTACTGTACTTGTGAAGAACAATGAAGTGATTTATTCATATGTAAATTATTTTTTTTTTATCAGGCTTTTCAATGTGTATGCTACCTATCCACTACCATACTCTTTTCCTCACCTCTTAATTAGCTCAAATCTGACTTGTTCCCACCCAAAGCTCTGCATTTGTGATCTGTCATACTATTTTAGTGTAATATATTCATCTATGCAGATGGCTCTGTGTTGAGAGGCAAAAGAAAGGCTTCCAGGTTCATAGCAAAGAGTTAATGGACAGTGTTTAGTTCAGGAGAGCCTGAAATGTATCACAACATCTAGTCTGAGAATTGAGGTGGAGGAAGACACTGTGATGTTCCACTGGCTGAAGTATAAACAGCACACTCATGTCGTAATTGTTGCGGACTCGCAAAGCATGCTGAGCAGGGTGAAGACACGTATTCTTCATGCAGAGTGGATTAAAATCCATGTCAATTAAAAATTGAAAGATTTGATCTTTTCCACAGAGCAAACTGGTATGTTGAGAAATGAACAGGCAGACAGATTAGCTGAATCTGCATCTCTGGGTGGGGTATTGGTGCACAACATGGCAGATGTGATCAGAGTCTTTTGGGATCATATGTATAGTGTTAAAGAAGAGATACATCACATTACTTGGAGAGAATGGTGCGGCAGGGAATGACCTTTTTAAAATGATCTTCTATGTCTAAGGAATCCCATAGTGCCGTATTAATTTCCAGAGAGATTCCATCAATGCTGACAAAGGATTTTTCAGATACCACAGATCCAAGATAAAACTGTGAATTCTTCACTTGATTATTGTTTGTATTGTGGCTATATGATATGAATCGACAGCTGCATCTCTGAAAACTTGTACGTCATAGAAATTACATAAATTTATTGTTAATACAAATATGATTAATTTGATTTTCTGTATGACAGTCTGGTGATACCCACATAACTTTGTGTATTCTTTTTTTCTTTAAAACTGCCTATTGTGACATTGATGTATTGTGTGTGCAATAATTTGCACATATGTCTCGATTTTTATCCATTACCCTACGGATGTGTTTCCCCATGATATCTTCATGTTATCCAAGTTACATTTGAATATGGACTAATAAAGAACGTTTTATGAGAAAAAAAAGAAAGCCAGCTCCGTGTCAAAGGAGTTACAGGTGCAATTCATAATCCTACATACCGCGTTCAAAATATAGCTGTAGGTGATTTGGCAGCAGGCCACTGTGTGTTGTTTTTTTATGAAAATGGTATGCTTGCTTGCTTGCTTGTGTTCGTTGGCTTGAGCTCCAACGCGAAGTCCTGTATGTCGGATGAAGGCATCCTGTTGTCCAACATCAGTGTGATGTCATACAGGACTTGAGGTTTGCATGAGTATCCGTTGTCCCATGTCTGGCTTATTGGTGTGCAGACTGGTGGTTCCTCGCCGTACAGGCAGACACTCTCTGACTTCGGAGGAATCGGCGATCCTACTGACCTTAGCCAGGACCCCGAAGGGACCTGTTGCCCAGGACGCTCGACGAGGACGCGTCAATAGGTCTTGGCCAGTATATAACCTGGCCCTGGTGCCTTGGAAACACCTCTGCATCCCTGAAAATGGTATGAGTGCCGGTCATTCAGAAAGCAATGGCAAATTACTGAACGTAAACTTGCCAAGAAATCACAAACAGCCAAAAGTGCTGGGGTTGACTGCAACGTCCTGTATAGGATATGCAACTAACTGTCTTTTACACACATAGTTGCTATTGTTTTTAAGTGAGTGAGTGGTTAATTTAAAAACATGAATCTGTTTTAAATCTGCAGTTGGCATGGAGTTTTGGAAACAACTATGTTTAGAGCATGGCATTAGCCCGCGTAAGTTTTTAACTGTCTTCATTGTCTGAATACATTTGCTTGGTACTATATAGTGGTAAATCACCTACTTGATGTTTTACGTGAGATGTTTGGAAGAAATATTAATTCCAGTGAGACAGGAGGTGAGGAAAAATACTCTGCCACTAGGTTCGGCATAAACAGGGAAATCTATGCATGAAATAGGAGCTGATGAGACAGAGGCATCTGTGCAACAGCTGATAGGTGACATGTGGTAATATATATGGACGGGTTGATGATGAGATTTAAATAGAGTGGGTGGAGCTTCATTGCCAAGGTTAAGGGACACTGTGAAAAAAAAGGAGAGACTGGTGTATGATATCAGAACTTCCAGCATGAGAATCGAGATGAAGACTGTGATGGTGGTGCTCCGATGGTTAGAGAGTACGAATCAATCAGTTGGTGAAAGTACAGGACTCTTTTACATGCTTTAAGGCACAGCGGGCATACAGTGCTAGACCAATTTTTTATGGACCAGTCGGCACTCAGTGTGTCATGCGGTCAGTATCACACCATCCACCTTTACATCCCAAGTCATTCTTGGTACCCGTCTTAGGCTGGGTCAACCTGGGATCTAAAGTTAATTTGATAAAATCTGAAGCTGCTCAGCTGAGTATTGAACTCATGACCACAAAGTCAATAGCGAGTGTCTAGCGACTACGCTACTGAGTCTTCCAGATGTCAGTTAATCTGTAGGTGAACATTTCTCGGTGAAAGTGAAAACGTTGTACAATATATCAGTGGTCTGCATATGGGTTTACTTATGTGTCATACATTCTTACTGCCATGATCCCTAAGCAGTTTTTAATCATGTGATTGATGATATATTATTGACTATATGTTATAGGAAGAATATAAGGTGTTTTCCATCTTTCAGCAACACAAGGTTCATTTAATATGTTTGTACACTCTATCAAGATTATGAAAATATTTTGAAAACCTGAGGGCAGTATAATTAGACACTCTTGTCTGGAATCCACAAGGCTTATGAAATCACCGGAGACCTAAAAACACACAGTAAAGGGAATTACAGACAGAGATTAATCATATTGGAGGGAACTGCAGAAGATGGCCAAAGATAGGACGGTTTGGCATTGTTTGGTTGAGGGCCTATGGCTCAATGGGGGAATAAATGGTAGAAGAAGAAGAAAACTGACAGTATTAATTTTTTATGTATTCAATCTGTATAAGCATTCATTGGCTGTTTCTAATCTTTGGATGGAATCTGTCTAGAGCAGTGGTTCTCAACCTTTTTTGGCCCACGCACCCCATCACCATATGTTCAGAATGTCATTCCCCCCTTTCGTATTTCCTTCCTATAAATTCCCCCTCCCCCCGCCCCTCACAGTATACATAAAAATGGAAGCTAAATTTAATAACACATACTAGAACAAGTCTAGACATCTACATAAAACATGATTTACAGGTCTCCTTATGTTATAAAACAAATTTCAGAAGGGCGAGAAGTACAGAACTGTAAAGTATGGAGGAAAAGCAATATCAAGTAATCAGTTCTTGTATTAACGCGATCTTGAAATAATCTTAATTCCCCCCTAGAAACCCTAAAATTCCCCACTGGTTGAGAACCACTAGTCTAGAGGAAGCAAACCTGACAAAAATGCATGCCGAAGTTGGACACACTGACCTTTGAGGTACTTAACGCACCCTTGAAACTACTGAACATAAAAATTGCCTAGTAAATCACATTCGCCGGTGTCTGTGGTGAAGTGGTAGCAAACAAGATTCACATATCACATGCAAATCAGCTGCAGATGATTTGGAAGCAGAATGCCTTATGTTCATTTTTAACAATAGTATAAGAAATGCTGCCGTTCAGAAAGCAATGGCAAACTACTGAATGTAAACTTGCCTTGAAATCAGAGCCAAAAAATGCTTGGATTGATTGTTGTCTTGTAAAGGACGTGCAGCTAACTTTAAATAACAAACAGCCAATAAATGCTGGGGTTGATTACTAAGTATGAAAGGACATACAACTAACTTTTTTAAAATTTTATCTCAGTAACCTTTGAGTTTTCCAGCAAATGTTGACCTTTTGTTAATGAAAGAAAATAACATACATTATTCTTGCTTTTCATGTTTGGTATTTTTTATTTCAGAGGGAATTCTGGAAGAGTTTGCAACTGAAGGTTCTGACCGAAAAGATGTTTTTTTCTACCAGGTAATTAAAATGTTTGATTTTATCTGTAGCAGAAGGGTCCAAAATACAGCTAGAATATGAGTACCATAGTAAACTTTGCTATGTTAGTAATCATTTTTATGTTTGCATTAAATTGTCTAGGCATTCATTCCATCAATCATGTAAAATGCAACGATAAATTACCATTTCTGTGGAGACATTAGGGTCTGTAGAGACCCTGCGTAGAACCATCATTAGAGAAGGCTCATTCAATGGCCAAGTAAATATCCAAGATCTACAACAGGTAGCAGCGAACCGCCAAGCATGGAGAGACAGGACTTCTGCCCTATGCGCCGCCTTAGGCTCAAGAGGAAAGACTAACTAACTAATTAGGGTGTGTAAGTTAATTCCAGTAAGTAGTAATTTTACACTTAGATAGTATTATTATGAATATAAAAAATATATACATAAACATAGTCAATAATAAGTTTTTAAGATGTTACAGCAAATACACATCTGTAATGTTACAGCAGTAATTTTCAGTTATACATTTGTGGTGTGGTGATTTTAGTCACAGGCAGGGGGAAAGTTAAAACTGTTGTGTTGCATACGGAGGAGTACCCTGTATCTCACTTCAAGTGTCAATGGGCTCTGTGCTGATTTTACAGAACCCCCATGAAAGACTTCTGCCATACGTCCTTGTTGCATACCATGGATAATTGGCCATTCTGTAAAGGTTCTACAGTTATCAGTTGGGGTATCTTCGTTGCACTCCGGACATGTCCATAGGTGCTCAGATCCTCCCCCCAGCATATGCATCAGCGTCCGGTGGCTAATAGTGCCAGTTCTGTGTTGGTTGACGAGGCACTTTGTTTTCCCGATGTACCTCTCGCGTCTGGCTGTGCCGATTCTTACTCCCAGGTCTTTCATCCTGGACAGCGATGTGGAATCACTGACGTCAAAATCCTCTGTTCTCGCCAAATCTTTAAGGACGTTAATAACATCGGCACGATCCATGGGCTGGCCATCTACAGGGGGTGCAGAGCCAGCCAGTTTGTCAGCTCGTTCATTTCCCTCGACTTCCGCATGTCCCGGGACAAAGATGAAGGTGACTTTATGGACAACAGACTTCCGCAGCGATTCAGTCCACTGTCTACGTACAGATCCAGCTTCGACCTTCTGAATCATGCTCATTGAATCACTTAGTACACACACGTTGGTATAATGCTGTGATTCCAGCCATATGAAAGCCTTTGTAACTGCCATCACCTCCATCGTCATGCTGCTCGTGGTCATAGAGTGGGCACCACTGGATTCTTGAATGGTTCGGCCCGCTGAACGGGCTGTAAATGCCCACGCACTTCTCTGCTGCTTTACAACAGATCCATCTGTATAGATGAGCACTTCGGGGCTATCTGAGTGTTCATAGATGAGCGCGTTAACCTCTGCATTGACAGCGGCAGGGTTCTGCTCTCTGCACCGTCTGTCTAGTTCTAGAGTTACATGTTGAAAGCCATTCCACCTTCCAAGGAAGAAGGAAAAGGATTGTTCAGCATGGTTTTCCAGTGTTAGTGATTGGCTTAGAACACTCTGTTTGTGTAAATCAATGCAGCAGGCACTAGCCAAGACCCTGATACTGGAAACAAACAATGAAATATGCTGTAAGGGCTATTGGCACCGAGCTCAGGGATGGAACCATTCATTGTGTGGGGGGTTATCAAAGTGCCAAATCTACCGACTGCAAACTTCGATCTCTAAAGGCAAGCCTGTGTTGAACAGAAGACTTGCAGGTAGTCAGGGGGCAGTTAGTTTGTCAATCAATCGAATTAAGTGCCCAATCTCCACATTGAGGATCAGCTTTAATGAATTTCCAACACCCTTTGTCCTGTGTATCCATGATGCATTCAAATATGCTTCTTCCAGTCCATCTCTTGTCCATCCATCTTGATCTTGCACACTTTACTTCTGCCTTGCCCTCCAGCACATCATTTAACAAGCAGCTGCGACTTTTTATATGGCTGAAGTACCTTAATTGTCTGACCTTTATCTCGTTCAGTAAAGTAACTCATTACTTTCTGTGGGATGTTTACGTGATAAGATTCCCATTTCTTTACGGTGACTAGCCATAATTTCATTTTATAATAGAAAGCATGTGTTGGATTTTCCCCCTAAGACATGCTGGTGTGGTGGGAAATTAGCAGGCGGACAGATTGGCTGGGTCCACACTGCACAGTGGGGTATTGGTGCATGATCCTTAGGAATCGTGTGTATAGTGCAGAAGAAATATGATCATCACGGACTGGAGAGAATGGTGCTTGCAGGGATTAACCAGAAGATCTGGCTGACATTCAGGACTACGAGGAAAGGACAGACGGACACATAATCAGTCTGCTACTGGTACCATTAGTATTTGGACTATTAAAGATGACGGAACACGTACGGGCATCTGAGTGCTATAATGTCAGTTCTTGACTCAACTCAACTTTATAAAAATAATCTTGACATGCTTCAAGTATGCCACATATTTTGCTGTTTTGCTTCAATAGCCGTTAATCTTTAATAGATACTTCCACTTCTCTCACCGCCACAGTCTTTGTGTAATAGGGATGAAAATTCTCTTGCTGAGTATTACTCTGTACTTTTACCAAATCTGCAGCCAAAACTGTTGCCTGCGGTGTTGTCACTGCTGTACACAGGCATTATCTGAGGTGCCATGCATGAGCTAGATATAGAGAGGAGAACCCATTCTTTAGAGAACATCAGTCTAGACGGTCAGTCAAGGGGAGGCACATCCAAAATAAATGACCTTCGAAACTGTATCATCATCATGTGCCTAGATCAACTCTGCTGATGATATTCCTCTAAGCCACCATCTTAGTCCATCCAGCATCATTTCTCTTGGTCGGCCTCTGCCTCTTTTCCCATTGATCTTTCCAGTTGTCACAGTGTTCTCCAATGCCGCTCTTCTCATCACGTGACCAAAGAATCCTGTTTGTCTCTCTGTTGCTTCTAAGTTCTTCCTTGTTTTGTTCATTTGCATTCCAAGATTCACTGCTATACAGTAAAACGGGTTCTACATATCACTTCAGCACTATTTTCTTACATTCAATAATAATGGCTTAGTGCATTAGACACTTTTCATTTTCTGGAATGCAGCTTTTACTTGCCCTATTCTACTCTTAATCAATGTTGTGCATCTTCTATCTGATAATTGCTCCTAGGTATTTAAATTGATCTACTTGGTTAAGCATTTTTCTTTCTATTGTTATCTAACATTTTGATATCACCTTTTTTATTTCTTTTGCGTTCATCCAGAGTGTTTTATTCGATGTAGTTACACTGTGCTTGTTTATTTGCTCCTTTAAGCTGACACAACCGACTTTCGCAGACATTTGTTGACCGGATTAACCTTCCCAGGACCTTTTTCTTTGATATAGCTATCTTTTCTGTTTTCTAGATAAAATGTATACTGTTTACTCTAATTTAACAGCGCAGCATAATTTGCTCTACAATGGCATATATAAGGTAGTGTTTGGTGTGATATATGTCACTTATGTTTTACTCAGGCTGATGATGAGCACTACATCCCAAGGTCAGTGTTGCTTGATCTGGAACCTCGTGTCATCAATGGGATCATGAACTCACAATACGCCAACTTGTACAATCCTGAAAATGTCTACCTCTCCAAGCATGGTGGTGGAGCTGGAAATAACTGGGCCAGCGGTTACTCACAGGTATTACAATAGACACTTTCAGACTTTGTTTTTACATGTGGCATGTTAATAACAGTGCTTTCCCTAAATGGCAGTCTCTGCCTGCAGTAAATTGACACTGAATTTGTTCAATACCGAAGAGCAAAACCAGTGCAGAAGTAGCAGACCTAAGAGCAGCACTCTATGTACTGTCATTTATTTTTTTGTCTTTCTTTTTTTCTTTGTTCTTTCTTTGAACTTGAGTATAGAACATGTGCTGCTACCACTAGGGTGTGCACTGGAATGATTTCTGCACGAGGGTTAGCTTTCACTATCCCCCCCCCCCCAAATCAAGCGAACTCACTCCTACTTCTGAGGCACTTATAATTTAAGTCCCCAAATCAAGGCAGAAAAATCATTTACATCCAACTAACCGGTGTGTGGAATGAACCCACTTCCGCACTCACCATAGAAAGTTTAAGCATGGACAAGTTGCTCTTTGGCTGCTCCACTATGTCAGTAATACAAATAGGTTGTAGTGAAATGGATCCCGTCACAATGGATTGTTTTTCTTTCCTGCATCTGATCCTAAGGTAGTATATCAGACATTAAGCCTTCATGGGAAAGAGCAAATGTAACAAGCTACGTGGAGGGTCCCAAGTAACTATGTAACAATATTTCAATATTATTCTATAGCTCTGGCTGGGGTAGGTCTTTGCTTGCCAACCCTCCTCCGTTTCCCCCGGACTCACTGTCACTCTCTCTTTCGACCTCAGGACCTATTTACTGCAGGGTCGTTCTGGCTGACACGCATACAACATGACGTTCTTCAACATATTTGTAATTGTAAATTTAATAACTCAATACATAACAGCACAGAAAAAATATCTGGCGATTAACTCATAAACATCTACACACAATCTAGAGAGAAAACTAGTCCATACAATATCAACACAAATATAAATATCCTAGATCATCGTTTTCCATATTGTCCCATGAATTCACAACCACCTCACAGCAAGTTCTCTGGTTTTTATTTCCCGCATAGGTTGTTCGAACAACATGGTTCCATAGATCCAGGATTCCAAGTTTCCGTGGCCTACACGAATGTAGTGTGTCCAATGGTTAGGGAAAGTGCCCTGGGATCACGTGGCACAATTTTGGTGGGGAAATACTCCAGGAGAATAAATAGGATATATGTACGGGTGTGTCAGTGACTTAGGCGGGATCTAGCCCAAAATGCAAACATACTCGATCCCAGCTCAACGAAAAGCCTGCCGAGGTGTTCTGAAAACATTCGTTCGGGCCCGCCATGGTGTTCTATCTGGTATAGCCCAACAGCAGCAGGGACTTCATAGTAAACATAATGTTCTATGTCGATGCTCTGTCGAAACTTCCGGCTATATTCGCCGTCAAAAGAAGGATCCTTTTCATATCCCAGCAGTAGGATGCGGCACTTTATCTGTAAAATTCTTTAAAACTTCAATACATTGTGCCGACCACAACCGACAAGGTTGACAACGGACATTTCACGCCCAAACCATTACCCTAGGTCATATTTGGTTCTAGGCGTGCCATTGGGTTTTCCCGAAGAACAGATAGATTTCAAAGTATTCGTGTCAAATGCTCGGGTTATGAAAGTAACCCAGAGAATCCCACTCCGAAGGAATTGAGCGGATAGGTATGAGGACATGGGCCACTGGGGTTTCGCTACATAGGCCCCCTCTTAAGAAAGTCGAACCCTACGAACTTTCAACTGCCAGAGGTTCTGTTCGAATTACCTCCCCCTCACCTTCGACCATAGGATGCCGTGACATAAAATCCGCTCCCACATTCTCCCTTCCGGGGATGTATTCGACCGTGAACTGATACGGTTGTAAGAGCAATGACCATCTCATTAACCTTGCGTTCAGTTTCTTGGAAGTTGCCAAAAACGTCAGAGGTTGATGGTCGGACTGCACTTTGAACGGTACTCCATACAGATAAGGTTGAAATTTCTGTACCGCCCACACTAGAGCCAAACATTCCCGTTCGACGGTGGAGTAATTCCGTTCCGCGGGTAACAGTTTTCTACTGGCATATGCCACCGGACATAGCACAGTAGGATCATCTCGCCCTTCCTGCAACAGAGTTGCTCCAATCCCTATGTTACTCGTGTCGGTTCTTAGAACAAACGTTTTCTCCAAATTTGGGAGTTGCAGGACTGGCCTATCCACCAAAGCCTGTTTCAGCTTCCCATAAGCCTCTTCACAGCTCGGGGTCCAGACTATAGGATCTGGCGATCCTTTCTTCAGGGTTTCGGTTAACGGTGCCCCAATTTCGTTGAACTTCGGAATAAATTTCTGGTAAAACCCACACAGAGACAAGAAAGACCTAACATCCTTTTTGGATTTAGGACGGGGTGCGAGTCTGACCTTCTCTACATTCTTTTCTTCCGGTACCAAACCCCCCGGGGTAATAGTATGTCCCAGAAATTCTAAGGAGTGATAGCCAATCATGCATTTGGCTGGACGGGCAGTTAACCCCTCCTCTTTCAATCTTATGAAGATCTGTTCCAAGGATTTCAGGTGATCTTTCAGATTGCCAGACGCGATGAGAATATCATCCATAAACGAGACGACAGAGGGATCCCTTAAAGGGTCTAATAACTTTCTCATCATGCTTGTGAACACACTGGGCGCATTGCTCAGCCCAAAAGGCATCACCTTAAATTCGTAATGGCCGCTCGGAGTACTGAAAGCGAGCAAGGGCCGAACCTCAGGCTTCACAGGGATCTGATAATATCCCCGGCTTAAATCGATTTTTGAAAAGTACTTTGCCCTATTTAATCTGGCAAACAGTTGATTTGTGTTTGGTAACGGCTCAACTTGGAATGTCGTACAACTGTTTAAATGCCTGTAATCAATACATAAGCGGTGCTCCCCGCTTGGCTTCCTCAACAAGACAACCCCGGCATTATAAGGAGAAGTCGAAGGAGTTATGATGTCATCATCCAGAAGCTTCTGGATTTCGGCTTCCAGGGCCTTCTCTTTCGCAAAGGGCACTGGATATATTTTTTGGCGAATGGGGTCTTGGGTAGTCAGAGTCATATCAAACTCGACCAACCCTGTCCGCCCTGGACGATCGGTAAGAATCTGTTGATGGGACTCCAACAAACGGATGACTAGTTCTGTTTCTTCAGCCGACAGATCAGGATTTATATGTACATCCTTATAGGTTTCCCCAGGGTGTAAAGGATACTCCCTATCCGCGTCTTCGCCCGATTCAGTTTCCATCGCGACCGCCATAGTCATGAGTGGGAGAGAAGTACCATCGGATCGTTCCTCATATTTTTTGAGGAGGTTAATGTGGAAGATTTTAGATTTCCCCCTGATCCGGATAGCATAATTGGTACGGGACACAACCCTTTCCACCGGGAAAGGCCCCTGCCAACCAATCTCGAGTTTATTGGAACCTACTGGAAGTAACAACAGAACCCGATCCCCCACTTTAAGAGACCTATCTTTCGTCCTTCTATTGTAGTAGGCCGCGTGTCTCTTTCTGGCCGCCCTCAGATTCTGAGCTGCCAAAGCCCAACCCGTCTGGAGTTTCTTCTTTAACTCTTCGACGTATTTATATGAGGATACAACTTCTTCGGAAGTTTCTTCCTCTGTCCAACATCTCAATAGGGCTTCTAAGGGACCCTTGATTGGCCTCCCGAATAGTAGAGTGGCTGGTGGCAACCCGGTCGACCCATGGGGAACCTCCCGATAGGCGAACAAGGCGGCTGGGATATACTCATCCCATCTGTCTGGTTTCTCTTGAGCCAGCTTCCGAAGCATGGTCATCAAGGTACCATTAAACCTCTCTACTTGCCCATTCGACTGAGGGTGGTATGGGCTTGTGTGAATGTGGTTAGTCTGGAAGATACGAAAGACTTCCTCCATCAGCTTACCACAGAACTGAGACCCATTGTCCGTTAGGATCTGGTTTGGAAATCCCAACCGAGTAAAGGTCTCCATCAGTGCATCAGCCACTCGCTTAGAGTCGATTGTGGCCAACGGTATCGCCTCACCCCACATGGAACAGCAATCCACCATCGTAAGAATATACATATTCCTCTTCCTAGTCCGAGGAAGAGGACCAACAAGATCGATGGCAACTCTCTCGAAAGGAGAGTTCATAATGGGCATGTCTCCCAAGATTACTGGAGCCGTCCAGTGTTTTGGTGCCACACGCTGGCACTCTGGGCACGACTTGACGTACCGACGCACGTCTCCAGTCATCCCTGGCCAGTAGTAATGGCAGGAAATGCGCTGGAGTGTTGCCCCGACACCCATATGTCCACTGAATGAAATGGTGTGTCCCATATGAAGAAGCTGTTCCCGATAGGCCTTAGGAACTACCAGCTGTCCATGCTGGCGTTCCTCCACTCCGGCTCTCCGGTACAGTAACCGATTCTTCATATAATACTGACCCCGTCTTGGTGGGTCAGAACTTTTTGGCAACTGGTTGAAGCAAGGTTGCAAAGTAGCATCCTGGCTTTGAGCAGCTCGTAACTCCCCAGGTAAGGGATTCACGATCAAGGCCGGCGTCTGCTCATCTCCCAATTGAGATCTGGTTTGCATTGCCCCTACGTACATAGGTTCTGTTGGGATCCCTAGAAAGACGTAGCGACAACCCAAGATCATTGGGAAGATTGGATCGAGCAGAACGGCTGCCTGTATAGTGCCGGTAACATATTTAGATTTGATGTCCACCTTCGCAATCGGAAGAGACATCGCTACCGCACTCTTGGTCGCCGTTTGAATCTCAATGGACTCCCCGGTTAGCTGCTCTGGGCTCACTAAGTGTGAGGAAATTACGGCCTCAAACTGCAGACCGGTGTCATAGAGACACTCAACTGGTTGTCCGTTCACAAGTATCGTCTCTACTACTGGTGGTTTCTCTGAATCTTTGTTCTCAAGACCCCTCCCTTCTACCTCCTTGTTAGACCCTTCCCCGGTTTCTACAAGACAGGCAGCATAGTGAGAGTCTTTCTGTTTGCGCCGGCAATCGGCCGTATTGTGTGTAGGAGATTTGCAGTAGGCGCACCACTTTTCACTCCACTTTCTTTTAGGAGATCCAGGTGGACTCTTACCAGAGGGTTTCTTAATTGGAACTTTATCGAAAGGATCCTCCTTCTTGGTGTGAGCTGTTTTAGGGTTCTTCTTCTTTACAGACCATGTGTCTGGTGGTCGGGGATTGGGTTGTGACAGTTCCCCATTATCCCCATGAGCTAGCACATACCTTTCCGCCAATGTGTTGACTATGTCTAACCTTTCTGCCCCATTTTCAAGCAAGAAGGTTTGCAATGGCTTAGGCATCATTCTCTTCATTTGGTCCACGACCACTAATTCTTCTAAACTTTCATAGTCGTTAGCAAATCCAGCCAATGACATCCACTTCAAAAGGTAAGACTTAAGTCTAACGCTGTAGGCTGCGAACATCTCTCCTGGCTCTCTCTTGGACTTTCTGAACTGCTGACGGTATGTATGGGCTGTCATCTGGAACCTTTTCAATAATGCTTTTTCCAGAGCCTCATAGTCATTCTCCATACCAGGTGGCAACCTTGAATAGACCTCGTACGCGGTCCCCCTCAGGCCCTGTGAGAGTTTCAAGTTCCATTTCCCACGCTCCAATCCCATAGCCAAAGCCATCGACTGAAATCTGTGAAGATACTGGTCGATCTTTGTGTTCATCGAACGGGAGTAATGGGAACTTCATTGCCTGGTATGGACCGCCACTAGAAGTTGTTGAATCAGGGAGAACTGCGCCTCCAACTGCACCCTCGCTTTCCTTGGCAGTTTGAGCTTTCAGCTCCAACTCCCTCATACGGAACTCATGGTCTCTGACTGCCTGCTCGGCCTCCATCTTCCTAGCCTCAGCCTCCATCTTCCTAGCCTCAGCCTCAGCCTCAATTTTCTTAGCTTCGCGCACAGCTTGTCTGAAGTCTCTTTCCACTTCCTGAACATATTTCTGTAACTCCGCCCCATCATAACCCATCTCACGCCCTGTAGCCTGTACTTCGGCAACATTAAATTTAGCGGATGCCATCTTACATTCAGAGGGTAAGGGAAGAGATAATTGTATATTAAATTTCACTCTCAAGTACACAACTGGTTATTTTACCTGACCACACCACGTCGTATGTCGGTCAGTCTGTGTCAGGAAGAGTATAGACAATAGCCAGGTACGGTAGGCAGAACCTATTGATAGTAGACAAGAATATCTGTCCCCTATCACTATATCAGCCAGAACTCCACCAGGATTTCAAATATCCCGCGACGTGCCCCCAGAAATTGTAACAAGCTACGTGGAGGGTCCCAAGTAACTATGTAACAATATTTCAATATTATTCTATAGCCCTGGCTGGGATAGGTCTTTGCTTGCCAACCCTCCTCCGTTTCCCCCGGACTCACTGTCACTCTCTCTTTCGACCTCAGGACCTATTTCCTGCAGGGTCGTTCTGGCTGACACGCATACAACATGACGTTCTTCAACATATTTGTAATTGTAAATTTAATAACTCAATACATAACAGCACAGAAAAAATATCTGGCGATTAACTCATAAACATCTACACACAATCTAGAGAGAAAACTAGTCCATACAATATCAACACAAATATAAATATCCTAGATCATCGTTTTCCATATTGTCCCATGAATTCACAACCACCTCACAGCAAGTTCTCTGGTTTTTATTTCCCGCGTAGGTTGTTCGAACAACATGGTTCCATAGATCCAGGATTCCAAGTTTCCGTGGCCTACACGAATGTAGTGTGTCCAATGGTTAGGGAAAGTGCCCTGGGATCACGTGGCACAATTTTGGTGGGGAAATACTCCAGGAGAATAAATAGGATATATGTACGGGTGTGTCAGTGACTTAGGCGGGATCTAGCCCAAAATGCAAACATACTCGATCCCAGCTCAACGAAAAGCCTGCCGAGGTGTTCTGAAAACATTCGTTCGGGCCCGCCGTGGTTCTATCTGGTATAGCCCAACAGCAGCAGGGACTTCATAGTAAACATAATGTTCTATGTCGATGCTCTGTCGAAACTTCCGGCTATATTCGCCGTCAAAAGAAGGATCCTTTTCATACCCCAGCAGTAGGATGCGGCACTTTATCTGTAAAATTCTTTAAAACTTCAATACATTGTGCCGACCACAACCGACAAGGTTGACAACGGACATTTCACGCCCAAACCATTACCCTAGGTCATATTTGGTGCAAGGCGTGCCATTGGGTTTTCCCGAAGAACAGATAGATTTCAAAGTATTCGTGTCAAATGCTCGGGTTATGAAAGTAACCCAGAGAATCCCACTCCGAAGGAATTGAGCGGATAGGTATGAGGACATGGGCCAGTGGGGTTTCGCTACAGCAAACAACCCTGAGGAGGAACTCTGTGCACATTAAAAATCCATCAGTATTTGGAAATAACACAGAGCAGGCCAAATAGGCAACAGCCCAGACAAAATGTGAAAATTAGGTAGTTACCCACAAAAACTATTGATAACCTCGTGTGATTCTGATATATGCACATTTGATGTGTATGAGTCATATAGAATTAGTGCATCGTGCTGAGGTTCTTCATGTGGGATCTATGGGAGGAGACTGAATTTCTTATGGAGATTTCTGTGTGCAGTGAACGTGATTCAAAACTGAGTGGCACCTTGCAGTCTTGACAGACCAAAGTATGTGAGTTGGAATGTGGACAATATTCCATCACAATGCCTGGGCAGAGCTTCAAAGAAACATGTGGTGCCCAAACGACATGATCCCTCTCTCGGCCTAATCTTGTGTTTTCCAGAGGAATGGGTAACCAATACGTCTGGCACAAGGTAGGCTGCAGATGCTGGCAAAACTAAGCTATACTAAAAAGATGTGGATTTACAGACGAATGCTGAGAATGCTTTCGACAGCCAGAATGAGAATTCTAAATGTTTTGAAAGAGACTATAACACAAAGACAACTTTCATAAGCATCAAGGAAGAGGCGGTCAGTATTTTTGGTTATATTATAAGAAAATAAAAACTTAAATATATTGTTATAACTGGAAAGATTTATGGAAAGTGAGTTAGAGGAAGACAGCGAGAGAAGATTCTTAATAGCCTTTCATCACTGCATGAAGAGGTGTCACCACACAAATTGGTACATCCTATAAGAGAATAAGATGTGGAGAGTGATCACCCTTGCCATTTGGCAAGGCACTAGATAATGTTAAAAAAATGTTTTGCATATCCTTTACAGGACATCGCTGTCAACATCAGCATCTTTCAGCTGATTGTTGATTTCTTGGCAAGATTACGCTCAGTAGTTTGCCATTGCTTTCTGAGCGGCCGGCTCACATACCCCGTAAGTTACCGACGAGGAGAGAACCGCTTCCAATTCTCGCGCAACGTCACGTTACTTACGAGAGTATACGAGGTTACGGAGAAAGTGGTGTAACCTCTAGACCACAGAGACCGGCCACTTGATAATACTAACAGTAAATGATGGTTTTTTTTTTCTTCTTCTATATTTTTTAAATAATTTCTGAGAATTTGTGCAAGCCTGAAACAAAACTTTTATTTCTCATTTTGCAGGCAGAGAGGCTGTATGATGAAATTTTCGATATCATTGACAGAGAAGCTGATGGCAGTGACAGTTTAGAGGTTTGTTTGTGGAAAATACATTTGCTTTCTTCTTCATTATCCAGTGACTTATCCTGTGCAGAACTTTGTCTCCATAACAGCCTTTCAAAATGTCTCTCTATCATAAGCCACTTGTGCTGCCTCCATACTAGCATGTGTAAACTATCTACCATATCATGAATCTTTCAATATTGTGGTCTTTCTGCTCGCTTAACTGGTACACCTTCCTCCATCTTTTTCAGACATTGTCTTTTTTCATGCTCAAAATAGTTCACTTTCCTCAATGTTTTTTTTTCATATTGCATATCCCTTACAGGAAGTTGTAGTCAACACCAGCTTTGTTTAGCTGCTGTTGATGTACTAGGCAAGTTTTATGTTCAATAGTTTGCCATTGCTTTCTGAATAACCGGCTCACATACCCCTGTAAGTTACCAGCGTGGCACGATCTGCTGCCGAATCTCACGAAGCTGTTTTCCCCACATGGATATACGGGATTACGAACAACGTCGTTAACACCTTGGCCAGGGAGACCGGTCTCAATGTTATTTGCCATAATATCCGGTCTTCTTCAGTACTGAGTTTTTGTTGGATGGATCTGTTTGTTCTCGTTTTCATCCAAAGAACTTTTAGCACTCTGTAACACTTGTGAGGGAAAGTCATAAGTAACAGGAATTTTATTATAAAGTGTATGGAAGAGTAAGGATAACAGAAAATCTTATTTCAGGACACTAGTAATGCTGTGTGTAGGGATTGTGCACATGCACAATTTCAATCACAAAATGGCTGCCCTACTATTGATTAATACCATGGAAGAACAGTGATGCGTTATTCTTTTTTTGTGTGGTCAGAGGGTGAAAACCGTGTTAAATCTACAGACGAATCATGATTCAGAATGGAGACAGTTTGAGTGAGGGAAGAGTATGAATGGGTAGAAATCATGATTCAGAATGGAGACAGTTTGAGTCAGGGAAGAGTGTATGAATGTGTAGAAATCATGATTCAGAATGGAGACAGTTTGAGTCAGGGAAGAGTGTATGAATGGGTAGAAATCATGATTCAGAATGGAGACAGTTTGAGTCAGGGAAGAGTGTATGAATGGGTAGAAAGATTTCAAAATGAACTTCACATTTATCTGTTTGGGGGATAAATGGGTACTCCATCTTGCACACGAGTTTTCTATAGGCTTGAGGAGGGAAGGAGATACCTTACTTCTCCTTTGATAGGAAATAAACCCTACACTCACATAATACACACATTTCTTTGAATCACTTTTATCGTCATTTTGACGATCTTGTGTTTACTTAGTTGTGTGCTTTTAAATATATATCTTTGTTTTAAAGATCAGTATACACAGTTATTTTTTTACAGGTGAGTTTTTTATTTTTGTATAACCTAAACATTTTCTATCAACTCAGAATATCAGTATGGAGACAGATAATCAGTAGTTTATTAAAGCCTCAAAAGGTTGAATTGTGATAACACTCCAGATGTTTTCTAAATAAATAGGATGAGCTCCAGCCAGAATAAAAGCCAGTAAGCTATATGTTTACATGTGTTAGGATCCAGATAGAGTTAGAATGAGTTTAAATCATGTAAAGGGTTAACTAATCCTTAGCAGAAACTATAGTACTTATAAAACAACAAGTTCAGGGAATCTTGTCAAACGAGTCATGGATTAGTTGGGACTAAAAATAGGTCATCAGACAAAGGTAGACATGTAGGGGGTGAACTAAATTCAGGTAAGCCAAGGTTGAGTAGTTGTTGAGCCTAATGTAGTTAAAAGAGGAGACTTACTCCAGTACAGGATAGCAGCCAGTCATCATCTCAACAATTTGACACTTAGACCTGCCTACTTCACCTCAACGTCTTCTACATTCAGAGTTTATAATAATGATCACCACGTGCTGTCTTTACCTTGTGGACAACACTAATGGAGTGTGTGGCTTTATGATCAAGATGGGTGCTGACTGAATCAATGTTTCACGTGAGAAAGTGACTGTGTAATAATCAATGAGGTACATGTACAGTTGTTACATGAATGAAGAGCTAGCTTATATCTATGTGATGAAAATATGTGAGTGCTAACAATAGGACATTTGCTTCATGACAGCTGAAGTCATCAGAGCATGTATAGAGTGATTTGCACATTGTTTTAATGTTTGTGAGATGCGGCATTCAGTATAAGGTGGAGACTGGCTATAGTGTGAACTGAGAAAGCACGATTGTTCCTTGCTGCATGAACACATGGACTGAGCATTCCCTTGAATAAAACTTTGTTGTTTCCTGCTGCTGTGAGTATGACTTGATTAATGTTATCTTGGGAAATCTTTCATTGTGCGTAAGGGACCCAACAGATAACTAACTACCTCTAGATTACAGTACACCTCAGTTCACATTCTGACAGACAAGACAAGCTCCCATGCTTAGTGCTTGATTTTTGCATCTTGCTCATCTCTTGTAGTGAGGTTTTTGATGCTGAACATCATGCAATTGACCCATTTTCCAGGTGTGGTCATATGCTTTATTGGTAAACTGTGCTAAGTATTGGTAGTCTTGTGATATTGAAGCTGTAAATAAGTACTATTTCTTGTGAATGCATGTGTATTCTTCCGTATTCTATGTTTTCAGGGATTTGTCGTGTGCCACTCCATCGCTGGTGGTACAGGTTCAGGGATGGGATCTTACATCTTGGAGAAGCTGAATGACAGGTTCGTAGTTTCTAGACATGAATCTTCCAGTGCTGATATTGTCATTTTCTTGAATTAAGTGCTGCAGACATCAAGGGTGTCATATATATTTCATTCTTTCAAGTGTTAGTTTATAATTTGCTGGGGGAAAACAACACAACTGTCATATATTCCCATTACATTTATACTTCAAATTTTCCCAGGAATGCTAACCTGGTCAAAAATGCACGCAGAAGTCGGATGAGTTCGCCCAAGGGTGCGTAACAACTCCCCGCAATCACATCTGAAAAAACACTCCGGATGAACGCAAAGAAGAAGAAGATACTTCAAATTTCCTTCAGTAAATTTATTGTTCCTGTCTTGAATACACATAAACAGTAGTCAATAAATAATAATTTTTTACTGTTACAAGAAATATTTAGCAATACTTTTGTATGGATGTGAAGCTTGGACAATGTGCAGTCAAGCTGAAAAATATCTGGTGGCTGTGGAAATGTGGTTCTGAGGAGAATGCAAAGGATACCATGGACAGACAGGAAAACAAATGACCAAGTGCTACAAGAAACAAATGAAAATCATAAATTGATTAGAGAAATTAGATGTGAACAGTCAACATTTTTTGGGCATGTTATGAGAAGAAATTAATTGGAGAACTTGGTGACAACTGGCAAGATCGAGGGGAAGAGGGCAAGGCGAAGACCGAGAAGTAATACCTGGATGGCTTGGCCACGTGGCATGGTCAAGACAGGAACATGTAGCTGATCCACAACTGGTGTTCAAGTGAAATGGTGAGTCATGACCGCCCACGCTTTCTGGGATGACACATGATGAATGGATTTAGCAATTCCAAAGATGTCTCTTAGTATATTACTTGTAAGCCAATTCTTAGTTTTACTCTAATTATTCCACATTGCCTACTGTAGGGGACAAAACACCTGAGTGTTGTCACTGAGTATAAAGTGTGTTAAAAGAAAGAACTATAATGGATAACAGCATGATTCTGGTTAATGTTTGGATTTATTGGTTGATGCTACTTCAGTCCCTTTATCCCTTATTGGGACACATGTCTTCAATCCAACTCACACCAAGTCGTTCTATTTTTCTCTGCCTCCTGCAGCTCAATCCTCTCCATATTATTCATCTGTTTCTAGCTCTCTTTACATTTTTTTTTTTGGTTGAGTCTCTATTTCATTTGCCCTGTGAGTTCCATTGAAATTACTTTTTAGTCACGCAATTATTAAGTTTACGGAATGTGAGTCCTATTCAGCACCAGATCTTTCCCTTACCTTCCTGATTCACTGGAAAATATCCTCCCTCCCTAAGCTTCACATTAGTGAATCTGTCATACCATTTTAGGCATGAGTTTATGTGTGTAGTCTTTTTGTATTTGTTTTAGTCTTTCTCAGTGTTTCTGATGCACACATTAGTACTTATTTAACGTTAGAGTTAACTATTCTAAGTTTGGTACTATTTTAAATTTATTTTGTTTTACTTAGTTTCCTAGCACTCTGAAAGCTACTCTTGCCTTTTGTCAGAAAGTGGCATGCGAGGCCTCATAACTTATAATATATTTTAATTTCAAAAATGCACTCAGAGCGCCCCGTCAGCGTGCAATAATTTACTTTGCTCGTGGTTATGCTCAGATATCAAATGCGCCTGTTCAGTTCGCAACAAAAGGTTATGAAGTTCCTATATCCCAGCCTTGTCGACCAATCAGAGTGCGCAAGGCGCCATGTTGTCTGTTACGACTGTTTAGCAGAGTCGGTATTATTGTGTTGAAATTAGATGTTTCCAAATAAAGATTTACTGTTAAAGCCTATAAACATGAGTGTGGAAAATCTAAAATCAAACGATGGTAAAAAGCGAAAATGTGAAGACATTGCTTGTCGTGAATTCAACGAAAATTGGATGGAGAAATTTATGCTTATGCCTAGCCGTAGTGGTAAACCAGTTTGCTTAATCTGCGGATTTTGTGTTTCTGTTACAACAAAATTTAATCTGGAACGACACTTCACGACCACACATTCAGACATAAATGCTCAATATCCGATCAATTTGGAGTTAAGAAAAGATTTCATAGCTAAAAAAGAAAGTTCTCTGACCAGGCAGCAGTCATTTTTCACCAAGGCTAACGAACAGAGCAAGAGTGCTGTTGTTGCATCGTACGAAGTCGCTCTTCTGTTGGCTCGCAAAAAGAAGCCGTTCTCCGATGCAGAAGAAATAATCAAGCCTTCCCTTAAAATTGCTGCTAGAATGCTTGGCGATTAAAAAGTGTGAAACAAAATTTGATCAGATTCCTTTGTCTAATAATACTATGGCCAGGCGAGTTGAAGAATTAGCCAACGATGTTCATCGTCAAGTAGCAGCACATGTTTAAAAAAAATTGTAAATCTTTTTCATTGGCAATGGATGAATCCACTGACATTTCTGACACAGCTCAGGTCAGAGCTTTTGTTCAAGCAATAAACAATAATTTTGAAGACATTGAAGAACTTCTAGAACTTGAATCGATGCATGCAACTACCAAAGGGGATTGATTTGTTTGTAACTTTGAAGTTGTATGTAGATCACGTCACATTTAAACTCTTTAAATGCGAGGAAAAAACAATTTACAAATTTGTGCGATGACATTTCTTCATGTAAAATGAGACTACGACTGTTTGTTGGACAGCTGACTGAAGGGACTTTAGAGGTGTTTCCATCTCTGAAGATGCTTGAGGTGGAAAAGAAATGTGACTTGTTACAGTACAAAGTAAAAGTTGTAAGTCTTCTGGATATCTTTCAGTCGAGATTTCAAGAGTTCACAATAGAGGAGGATAATGTTGCCCTCTTCATAAATCCGTTCGTCTTCCCTTATGCCAAGCCCTGTTAATTACAGCAAAACCTTCAGCACGAAGTTATTGATTTGAAATGCAATTCTGCACTGAGATGTAAATTTCTGGAGCTGCCTGCTTCACCTTCAGCTGATCATATGATTTCATTCTGGTGACTATTGCCTGTCGAAAAATTTGAACACTTGCGTTCATTCGCCCAGAGATACATTTGTCGTTTTGGTTCGACTTACAGATGCGAGCAGTCATTTTCCGCAATGACCGTTATAAAAAACAAGCAACGTTCCAGGCTCACCGACAGTAACCTAGCTGCGCTTATGACTTTGGGCTCCACAGATTTGTGTCCAGACATTGATAAACTGGCATCTGAACTTAAGTAATTGGTTATGAAGAACAGTTACAATTGTAAATTTATTACACTAATAGCGATTTTCAATACTGATTAAAAATTTATTGTTAAACGAACTTTTGATTTCAAACCAAAACAATGATCGCAGTTTAGTACTGACACTGACTGCCTTTAAAGTTTTAGAATTTTGTTGACGAAAGTTAAGAAAGGTAAGAATGATATTGCACGACTTTTATAATTTTATAACGTTATGGCCCGCTTAACTACCAAAAATAGTAGATATGGCCCACTGCTTGAAAAGCTTGGGAATTACTGATCTATACCAATCATTGTGTCATGAGTGATTGCCTATTCTTTATAACTACTAATCAATGTGTCATGAGCGATTTAAACTGTTACATTTATTCACAGCATTCTAATGAAGCATGACAATGTATTTTGTTGTTTACAATTTGTGTATCCCTAGCCCCTTTTGAAAATAATACACTTGTGACTTTGTGATCGTAATTTCCCTGCCCATGGGCAACTTCTGGGACTGAAAGGGTTAAATGAAATAACATTGAGGCTAAACAGATAGCAAAGGAATGAGAAATATTCATCACTGAGTTTGTTTTACTCAGGAAAATTTTTGTGGTCAACAGGTTTCCCAAGAAGCTCACACAAACGTACTCAGTGTTTCCGAACGTGGATGAGATTTCTGATGTTGTTGTTCAGCCCTACAACTCACTGCTGACGCTGAAGAGACTAACCCAAAATGCAGACTGTGTGGTATGCACATTTTCTTTGCTTGTTAAAGAATGGTTCAGACAGTGGCATGCATATTTTCCTTGCTTGTTTTACTGCTGTTTCACACAGTAATCCTTGCTTGGTTTACTTCTGTTTCATTCAGCAATCCTTGCTTATTTTACTGCTGTTTCACAGTAATCCTTGCTTGGTCTATTGCTGTTTCACACAGTAATCCTTGCTTATTTTACAGCTGTTTCACACAGTAACCCTTGCTTATTTTACTGCTGTTTCACACAGTAATCCTTGCTTGTTCTATTGCTGTTTCACACAGTAATTCTTGCTTATTTTACTGCTGTTTCATACAGTAATCCTTGCTTGTTCTATTGCTGTTTCACACAGTAATCCTTGCTTATTTTACTGCTGTTTCATACAGTAATCTTTGCTTGTTTTACTACTGTTTCATACAGTAATCCTTCATAGGGTAAATACTAATATATGTTTGTGGTGTTTCTATGTAGGATTGCTATGCCAACTATTTTGGATGGTCAAGTACTGCTAAAAACCTCCATCTAGAGCTGTTCATCAGTTCTTTCAATATAGTCACAGCATGATGATTGTTGCTTGCTGCTGTTTGTGATGGGATTGCTTTATCTGACCTTTCTTTGTGAATTTCTTTTACTAATTTTTGCTGACGATGGCATGTACGTTGCACTATTTTTTTGGGTCTATCGTTTTAATTTTTATTTTCTTAAAGGAATTTTAATGGTAATAATGTATATAAATAAAATGTACACTTTGCAAAATAGAATTTCTGCTTTACCTCTTAATTATATAGCATGTTATTACATGAATATGTTAACATGTTAACTTTGATCTGTTGACTTTGATAATCATTTTATTGGTATTCAAGGTTCTTTATCACCACTGTATCAAACATTTTGCCCAGCTCTCTATACCTCTTTACTATAAAAACACTTGTTACATGATGTTAGTATATATATATATATATATATATATATATATATATATATATATATATATATATATATATATATTGTAATAATTTGTTTTGACCAACAGAGCTCATGGTGAGAACTAGACAAATTCCAGTGAACCAAATGGTAAAGAAAGGGCGCTGGATAGTGCATATATGAAAAAACAGAACTGCAAAGAACTAGAAAGACTATTGTCTGGAATCTACAGGGCAAAAGAAATAGAGGAAGACCTAAAAATACACAGAAAAGTAGAAACTGAGGTGAAAAATATGGGAACGACATGTACGGAGTTGCATAGGACAGCTAATCATAGGGTGGCTTGAAATCAGTTGGTTGAGGAGCCTGTACTCCAATAGAGTATAAAGGGCAAAAGAATTAGAATAATTGTTTAAAAACACTACTGTAGAATATAGAAAATTTGTATTATTTACTGTAGTAGTAACATTGATCTAATGTATATTATTAAATTGTGTATTATATTGTTTATATTTGTATTTTGCTGTGCTACTTTAGAAAAAAACCATTGATCAAATCCTTCAAGAAACAAATGAAGATCGTAAACTGATTAGTCATTAGACATAGTCAGTCAAAATTATTTGGGCATGTTATGAGAAGAAATGACTTGGAGAACTTGGTGACAACTGGCAAGATTGAAGGGAAGAGACCAAGGGGATGATGGGGAAGTAAATACCTGGATGGATTGGCCACATGGCATGGTCGAGACAGGAACACGGAGCTGATCCACGACTCTGGTGATCGAGTGAGATGGCAGAACATGACCGCCCACGCTTACCGGCATGGCACATGATGGATGGATGGATGGACTTCAGATATTGCTGTAATATTCAACTCTATTTTTGGCGTGTGTTCATTTCTTAAACTTTTCTTTCAGATTCTGGTTACTGTTATCTTCTATAAGTGTATATCAATACCAGCAATATTTCTCTTCTTGCTTGGTAATTCTGATTTCCAGAAAACCTTGCCTTCGTGTGGAAATTGGTGCAACAACTGCTTAGTTGTCTCTATTTGGTTAATATCATAACATAGTCCGACAGACTGACATAATACACGCATGCACAAATATATATGTGTACAATGCAAATATGCCTTCGTGCATCACGCACAACTACAAAAAATGCAAAACCAGCGTCGCTGTACACGTGCAAACATGCATAAGTGCATAAATGCATTAAAGCACATATGTATAAAAACGGTAGCTAGGGGTAGTGCTACTGTTTCACACGGCAATACTTCACAGGGGATATTAGCTATGTGTGCTTCTTGCAATTCACACGATTGATTTGTGTGCAATCACGTGACATCACATTCTTAACAATCAAATCCAATTAGTCAGTTCACTAAATTGTACTTTCTGTCACTTTACGAAACACTGCTTCCTTTTAATTATCTTGTGTTTCATCATGTTTACTACTGCTTGCAATCATTAGTTAATTCCAGTTTTGTTTGTCTCTGAATATTGTCAGAGAATGGTCATTGCTTCCTGCTGTCTCTGATGAGATTGCTGTGTCTTACCTTCTTGAGATCTTTCACGTTTATAAGATGACAATGGCATGTTTGCACTGCTACAATACTTTAATTTGTATATGTGAGAGACTGTGTATTTACAAATGTAACATTATTCTTCTTCTTCGTTCATCCGGAGTTTTTTTTTTCGGACGTGATTGCGTTGTGCCTGTTTACAGCGGAGCTGCGTTCTTGCGCCGTTAGGCCGACACATCCGACTTCTGCGGGCATTTGTTGACCGGGTTAACCTTCCCGGGGTAACATTATTATTTGTTAGATCTATTTAAAGTTTCACTCACTTATTTGCTTTGTTAAAGAAATATAAATGTTAAGGAAGTGTTACATGCAATGATGTCCATTCATCTTGTGCCATGCCAATAAGCGTGGGCAGTTATGTTTTGTCATCTCACTCGATCACCAGAGTCGTGGATCAGCTCTGTGTTCCTGTCTCGACCATGCCATGTGGCCAAGCCATCCAGATATTTACTTCTCGGTCTTCCCCTTGGTCTCTTCCTTTCGATCTTGCCAGTTGTCACCAAGTTCCCCAAGTCATTTCTTCTCATAACATGCCAAAAATTTTTTGACTTGTCTACGTCTAATGTCTCTAATCAGTTTACGATCTTCATTTGTTTCTTGAAGGACTTGTTCAAGCAATGATGTACATATTTCAAAATAGAAGTTATGTTATCATATACATAGACGGCCATGTGCTAAGAGACAAAATAAGTGCCTGGGGGTTCATAATGAAGGTTAATGGATGGATGTTGTTTAGTACAGGAGAACCTTGCTGCAAATGATACATCTTGTCTGAGAATGGAGATGGAGGCAGTCACTGTGGCATTTTGCTGGCTGGAGGAAAAGATCATACACATGTTGTGATTGTAAGGGACTCCCAGAGCATGCTGAGAAGGGTGAAGACAGGCATACTTTGTTCAGAGTGGCATGCTTCAATTAAAAAATTGAAGACATAGAGGACAAAGAGCATACAATTGTTGTAATTGTAACAGATTCAGAGAATGCTGGAAAGGGTGAAGACAGTCGTGCAAAGTGGCATGCTTCAATTAGAAAACAAGATAGGAAGCATCTATTGGATTTTTTTCCCAGGACATGCTGGTGTGTTGGGAAGTGAGTAGGTGGACAGACTGGCTGGGACTGCACCTTTGGCAGGGGTATTGGTGAATGATGAGGCAGATATGGATAGGCCCTTTTGGGATCATGTGTCTAGTGTGACGAAACAGACCATCATGGCCTGGAGAGAATGATCTGGCAGGAAGTGGCATGTGGATCTGGACAACACTCAGTACTCAAAGAAAAGGCCAGGCAGACACATAACCAGACTGCAACAGATAACATTAATATTGGGACTCTTCGCTGGTGGTTGAAGAAGATGATGGAGCGCATGTGGGACTGTCCTGTGTGCTGTGATATAAGTTCTTGACTCAACTCAACTCCTTGAATTGTAAAGAGTGTCTCAGACTGTATGGTTTGCAGTTTTCTTGCTTGTTAAAGAATGGTTCAGACTGTGTGATATGCACATTTTATTTGATTGTTAAAGAATAGTTCAGACTGTGTGGTATGCACATTTTACTTGTTTGCTAAAGAATGGTCCAGACTGATATTCACATTTTCCTTTGCTTAGCATATAACAAGTATAGAGTTGCAGAGAAGACCATTCATGAGCAGACAAACACAAGAACACAATATTATATAAACCACACAGATGATACTACAGTGGATACATTAAGCAGACAAAGTAAATTAGCCTAATACATTGTGACTAACAGGACAAGACCATAGACTGAGTTGCAGTCGTTAACATGTTTACAATATGAATAACATTGTTTAAACTGTGGTAAAGCTGTGGAAAATTTAAACGATAAGAAAATATGAATAGTTCAGACTGGTAGGTACATTCTCCTTGATAGTTAAGATTGTGTGGCATACATTTGTAAAAAAATGGTACATAGTTCAGATAACATGGTATGTACATTTTTCTTACTTGTTAATGCTTCAAATGATAGTAACTGTAAGATTGAATGTAATATTTATTTATTTGTTACAGTTCTTCTTTTTCTTCTGCCTTCCATCTCCCATTGAAACACCCTCAACCAACTCACACCAAACCCTTTTGGTGACTTGCTTTTTCTTTGACTGGATTTTGCAACTCAAGTTTTCTATGGAATGAAATAGCCTGTCTCATGCCAACCTTGTTTATTCACCTCTTACAACATGTATGGTGGGTTACAGTGTTACTGTGCTTCCCTTATAAGCCCCAGTAACTGGCTGGCAGTTGGTTAAACATTGGTTACAGGTACAGAGTAATAGAAATACTTTATTTCTTTGTGAGTAAGTTGGCCAGAATTTTTTTATATGCATAGATTCATTGGGTATTGAAATGGTGAAACAACTGAAGGCAGCGGAGATGTGGTTTCTGAGAAGAATGTTGAGAATATCATGGACAGAAGTAAACAGATGGGAGGATATTGAGAGCTGCAAAAGATACAAGATCACACATCAAAACCACCAGAGAAAGATCAATGAAATTTATGGGCCATATCAACAGAAGTGGAATAAATAAATTAGCCATATACAGGTAAATATTAGGCAAGAAAAGCAGAGGAGGACAGATAAGGTGTATGTGGGAAGCTTCGACTGCTGGGCAAAGTTAATAATTTAACCAACACCAACATTGCAAAATATTGAATTAAGAGTATTGTCTCCATTGTCTGCTCCAGACCATGCTTCTAAAGACGAAGAATGGGGCAAGTAAGTAAGCATTCGTAATTTACTGTCCTTGCTTTCATTATGATCATTTCTGTTGTAAATTGACTGTTTTCTGTTTCCCGTTACTTTCAGGTGGTTCTAGACAATACTGCGTTAAATAGAATAGCAGCAGACAGGCTTCACATTGACACTCCAACTTTTACACAGGTCAACCAACTTGTAAGTTTTCACATTCTGTTGAGTTTTTGCACTGTCTGTTTATTCATTCATTATAATAAACTGCACCTATTGCACTATTTAATCATGCCTTTGGCCCAGTAGTATTTGATTTCTTGGCAGTGTACCAATGCAGGGCCAAGAAGCTAAAGCACCTTCATATAACTTGTCTAAGAAAACTACTAAATATCAAATGGCAGGACATGATTCCAAATACAACAGTTCTTGAGAAAGCAAGCAAGCCAAGTATCCACATTTTACTAGATTCGCTAGGCTGGACACCTAGTTTGTATGCCAGAGTATGTTTCAAAAAAATTATTTTATGGTGAGCTTAGGGCATGGAACAATATCATGAGGCTGCCTTGGGAATAAAGAGAGTTGAAGTGCTACATAGAACCTATACTTTTGTATGGATGTGAAGCATGGAAAATAAGCACTCAAGCTGAAAAACAGCTGATGGCTGTGGAAATGTGGTTTCTGAGGAACATGCAAAGTATATCATGGACAGACAGAAAAACCTATGAACAAATAAAGATCATAAACTGATTAGAGACATTAGACGTAGACAGTCAAAATTTTTCGGACATGTTATGAGAAGAATGACTTGGAGAACTAGGTGATGACTGGCAAGATCGAAGAGAAGAGACCAAGAGGAAGACAGAGAAGTAAATACCTGGATAGCTTGGCCATGTGGCATGGTCGAGACAGGAACACAGAGCTGATCCACGACTTTGTGATTGAGTGAGATGGCATGCCTTAATCGGTATGGCACACGATGGATGGATTGATGGCCTTGGGAAAAAACACTACAAGGATACCCTTAAGATGGCTCTTAAGACCTTTGGTATCAACAGATGGCTAATGCCCTTGACCAATCCAGATGGCATACATTTATTCATCAAGGTGGAGCAACTTGTGAGGTACTAGTAAATCAATGGAGGCCAGGAAGTTCAGTGTTCCACATTTCTTTCTTTCCCTTCACCCTCATGCCCCGGTGTAACTACTTTCAGCTGTCTAATACTGCCCCAAAACATTGTGGGCTCCTATCAGTCTCATAAGGCACCTTTTTACTCAGTCATTGGATGCCAAGTGGTGTTCATCAATCATGATAGACAAACATAATTCTACCCCTTGCAAAGATGGAAATGATGATAGCATAAAACACAGTGGAAATAAATTGAGTTGAATTCCCCACCGGTTGAGAACCACTGATCTGGATGATCATTTGGAAGTGATAGATTCGAATGCTGGTGTGTCTTTAGCTTTCAATTTTTGCTTCCGTCTAGTGTGTCCTCAACATCTACATGTATCTTGTCTTATGTAATGATCACTTAATACCTGTGAATTTATTTATATTATTTATGCTACATAGATTTGTATACAGTGTCATGTGGTATAAAAACATATAGTTTACCTTCTAGACAAAAGGGGCCTTTTGCAATCACCTAGGGTTGATTTTCTAGACAATTTTACGTTGATTAGTTTGCCATCCTTTCTGAATGAGAAGTTAACATTGAAGTCCATCTGGCCGATGTAGGAATTGAACCCCTTATTCCGCTATCAGTGCACCGGAAGTTTAAGCGTATTAAGCACCACTGCCACACAGACCTCTGTTTTGGAAATACCATCGGCAGTTGATCTTTTCACACTATGCTGGTGTGTTGTAAAATTGTTTTGATTACTGCAGAACTGAGCTGGCATTAATTACATGCTTCTGGCAAAAAAATGTAACCACAAGTTAATTCAAAAAGATGTTTTTAAAATGAGGTAGCTCATAACACAAACTTAACTTTTTCTGTCCCAGGGAATGCACCATGTATAATTGACTATTCTTCATGTACATGACTATTCTTCATGTGCAACAATTAATACATCAAAACAATGTTTTCCCGTAGTGAATTTGAATAACGAAGACACAAACAATAGATTGTACGATTTATTGCCTGGCATATTTTGCTGCATCTCGTTAAGTACATATTGCAGAATTCACACAACATAAATTAAAATAACTAGATAAATCCTTCAGGCTGAAATATACACATGTTCGCACAGTAATGTCAATTGTCTACTACTGTAATTTTAAACTGACTATCATGTCTTTCTGTTTGCACAAAACTACCTATGTAGAAAGGCCATCATGAATAGTCTACATAGGCTCATCACAATTACAGACTCCCTGCTTCGTCCATCGCACGGCGCATTTTGGAAACCGGTCATGTAATTGATAGAGACAGTGCTTTTCACGTGTTGTTTAATACACAAAATAGTTGCTTGTTAAAGTTTGCCGAAGTTATTATGACTAATCTACATAGGCCAGTTGGATTAAAATGTTGACTTCTCGCCCTTGGCATGGAGATGTAAACTGCAAGTACCTCAGAAGTCAGAGTGGGTTCACCTGATGCAGGGGACACAGGTAATGGGGAAAGCTAATACACACACACACACACACGCACGCAGGCGCACACACACACACACACACAAATCAGTCCATCGCACTCACTAGCAGTATCACATGTAGACTACACTTGAGTTCAAAGCAAGTCGAGCACTGGGGAAGAAAAAAACTTGGCATAAATTGCCTGTTTCCATTTTCTCCTGCATTTGTTGATTTTCTTCATTAGGTATCTACGGTGATGGCAACATCCACTGCCACACTTCGCTATCCAGGATACATGAATAATGATCTGATCGGCCTGATTGCCTCCCTGATACCAACTCCACGCCTCCACTTCCTGATGACCGGATACACACCGCTGACCACAGATTCCCAGGTATATGTCTTACCTGATATTGAAGTTCAAGTGGAGTGTATGCGCCATTTATTCTGGTTTGTAAGCTGTGTGTTGTGTGACTATAGGATGTCTAACATTTCCTCACTGTTGTATTTTATTTCTTCGCTAATTTGTAAGATGAAGAATATTCTCTGCAGTTTATCTTTGTCAATCGAGATGAGGAAAAGAGTTCCTAAGAGCTATATGGAGCCATTCCTGATGTACAGAAGTCAATCATAGGCATTTAGCTGATTACCCTGGTCCTTTCATAGATGGAGTAGATACCTGGGTTGTTTTATATCTGATAATTAGTTCAGCAGCCAAGAATGTTTGGTTTACTACTTCATATTTTTGTTTCATTACATCGTCTGTCTTCTCAGAAGGTTAGCTGAAGACACACTTGGAATTTTGAGAACTGATCATTCTGTGCATGTTGTAAGAGAACGAACAAACTTTATTTTCAAAGGGTCACATATCTTACATTCGAAAAAGCAAAACCAGAATAGTCAAAGCCCATAAAACATATCATCATGTGCCATGCTGATAAATGCATGTTTGGAAGTTACACTATTACAGTAGCTAGCATGCTTGGCTACCTGCCTGGTAGTCACGTGTTCAAATCCTCAAGGGAGATTTTATAAAAATTGAACTGGGCTCCCTCAGGCGTGGGCGGTCACAGTTCAACATCTCAGTGTCTTGGATCAGGTCTGGGTTCTTGTTCCAATTATGCTATGTGGTATTTATCTTTTTGTTTTCCCCTAGCTCTTTTACCTATTAAGTTTGCCAGTTGTCATTAAGTTTTCAAGTTGATTTCTCCTCATAACGTGCCAAAAACAATCCTGACTGTCTCATCTTATTTCTCTAATCAATTTAGTTTTCATTTGTTTCTTGAAGTATTGTCTCCTTCATCTTTCTGTCTGCCTATGGTGTTCTTTGAATACCATCAATGTGTAGCAGTTATGTTAACACTTGTGCCATTGTTGCAGGTAGCCAGTGTCCGCAAGACCACAGTGCTTGATGTCATGAGGAGATTGCTACAGCCTAAAAACATGATGGTCTCAACACCGGTCCAGAGACAGGGAAACAACCATTGCTATATCTCTATTCTCAACATCATTCAAGGCGAGGTGGATCCCACTCAGGTACCCATCTCTTTATACACCTTACTGAATAATACAGGCAGGGGCGAGGTGGATCCCACTCAGGTACCCATCTCTTTGTACACATTACTGGAATAATACTGGGTTGGGGGTGGCTCCCACTCAGGTACTCATCTCTTCATACATGTTAATGAATAATACAGGCAGGGGGAAGTTGGATCCCACTCAGGTACCCATCTCTTCATATACATTATTGGAATAATACAGGCGCGGGGGGGGGGGGGGGGGTGTAATAATACAGGCAGGGGGAAGTTGGATCCCACTCAGGTACCCATCTCTTCATATACATTATTGGAATAATACAGGCGGGGGGCAGGTGGCATTTTGGGAAGTTGGAAGCAGTACCCACCTCAACCTACCCCACAATGAAGTAATGCTATGAGGATGGGACTAATTTTGTTTGGAGGGGATGGGTCCTTGGAAGCCAAAGTGTCCCATAATAGCTCTGGAAATCTAGGGGTTTCCCAGGAATGTTGATTTCTTCCCTCCAAAATCTTCCTTCCCGAAACGAGAAACTGATTTAGCTCACGAGTCCCCCCACCTATGATCATTTTCCATTTTAGGTGAAATGGTCACAGGAAATTTATAAGATTTAAAGTTCCCTTTTCTGAGTAACCTGGAACCTGGGAGATTACTATAGAACAGAACTTTGCTGTCTATTCATGTTTACCCAGCCACCTGTAGTTCCAGATTCTACAATTATGTAAGGTAGTTTCATTAACGAAACACATAAATAAAAAAATGTTTTGTCACACCACAATGTACTTGACAGAAGAATGCAGGAAAAGTTAATTTTGTTTATTAACCAAAAAGCTGTGGAAATAAGCCAGTGAAGCATTCATGAACATATGAACAATACACATCAGTCTATAGGATAATGTTCTAAATACACGAAGGAGAATAGAACTCCTAGAAGATCTCATGGTGGTTCATTCATTTAGCCACTGGATTACACCACTGATTTCCTACCATTGTCTCTGCACTTCTGCTGGTTCTCAAGTTATCTGAATGTATAACTGATTATAACAAAGTTCTTCCTATTTGATTTGTAGTAAGACCTCAGCCATAATTTTGGATATTCGGCTGGTCTTTGTGATGTATTAAAGATCCTAGTGATCTTGATAAAAGTCATGAATTTCAGATCTTATGAATCATCAGAATAGTCATGAATTTCAGATCCCATTGGGCACATTTCGGTAATGATCTGGAGACTCTTGATCATATTAATCTTAGTCCTGAACCACAGATCCCTTTGAGCACCACTTTGTTAAAGATCTGCTATTGATCTACAGATCCATTGAGCACCATTTGGGCAATGATCTGCAGAATCTGGATCACGACAATCTGTGAACACCATCATCCTCACCTGAGGTGAATAAACATGGTGAACCTATTTAAATCTAGTCAATGGATGATAATTCTCCAGTTGACAAGAATGAAAAGGGCTACAGACAGGAGTTACAGAAGGTAGCAGATTCAGGAAGTACCTACAAGTTAGAGCTACAGTGTTTCTTCTTTGTACTGGCATTAGACATCAGCAATTGTATTTGGCAAGCCCTCTTATTCTGCTCATGTACATATTTATCTGTTGGCTGATGTTCTCACAGAGGACACAGACACAGTGAATGACAAGGCTAGGAGAGGAATGATGGAGAGTTAATGATGAAATGCACCCAGCATAACTGATCCTAAATAGTAATGGAACAGAACAGGATGATTGTTCATCTTATTCATAATAACTCATGTTACCAATCAGTGCTGCCTCAATTGTTTTAGTCTGCCTGGTTATTTTCCTGTTTATACCTTCTCACCTCTTCTGTCATTTCCTTTATTCTTCTTCTGACACTGGGGTGATAATCCCCTTGACAGTTTAGAAGTGATTCTGCATGAAAGCATATTATGTCCTTTACTTACTCTGTCAAACAGGGTGATGGTTTGATAAAACTATATTCCACATGTTGCATCCAAGTAATAATGTAAAGAAACATACATTAACTATTTTCACTCTAAACATAATGATTAACATATAATTGGTATGAATGTGGAGGTCTATGTGAAACATTCCTTATGAGGATTTACACTGCCTCTCATTCATTAACACATATATACAGAGTGAAAGACAGATGAGATGACACAGTGCACTCATTCTCTTATTCTAACACCACTCTTCTTTTATTCGTTCACTTGAGTGCTGGAGCTGGGCTGTTAGCTTGACTGTGGTTCAGTCAGAGTGCTAGATACATGGTCGATCATGTCACATTGTGTTTGAATAAATCACAGCAGTATAAATGCTGGACCCGTCATTGATGCTAAACAGTTACACACACAATCTGTCCTCACACCACGGACATATAAGATAAGAGGTAGAGCACTTTCATTCCTCCCTCTCACATTCGCAAGTGTTGAAGTTTCGCTGTGGATTGAAATCAAGGCGACAGACAGCACACAGATCATAGATTGTCCTGTACTAAACCTGCTCTGAACGCTGTCAGAAAGCTAGTAGGATTTAGACTTAGGAATAGCATCTGGGCTTAAGTGAGCCTCTTTTCACAGCTTAAGACATAGTGTTTGTACAGCAACTCTTCTGGAAACGAAAGATAGATGGAGTCAGATATCTACACCAGTGATGGCGGTAAGCACCCATTTCTGGAATCGGGTGAACAGTTGGCGGCTGTCTTCTGATAGAAGAATATATATTTATTTGTGCCGAAACTTACACACACACACACTCATACAAAGCTTTACCTGACTCATAAGTATTTAAGACTCAGCAACAATGATGTTAGACAAAAGTCTTCCTATGAATCAGGCGGGGGACATACATTCGAGAACTCCCCAGGAAACACAACCAACTCCCATGACGGCTCGCTTGTATGTGCCAGAATATGGCGTCTATTGTCCCAAGAGCCTTTGCGGTGACGCGATTCTTCTACGTTATCCAATGAATAAGGCAGGATCTGAACATCTGACCTGTCTATCACTGGGTGACATGGCTATTATTAGAGCTGACGCCAGATTTTTGACATTCCAATGCTTTCTGGTGTGAACGCTTTTGTTGAGAACTGTGTTTTTGAGGTAGTGCAGTGCAGGTGTGAACTGACGGAGTGCGCAATATGCGACAGGTACCCATCTCTTCATACACATTGCTAGAATAATACAGGCGGGGGAATGTGGATCCCACTCAGGTACCCATCTCTTCATACACATTACTGGAATAATACAGGCAGGGGGGGGGGGGGGGAGGTGGATCCCACTCAGGTACCCATCTCTTCATACACATTGCTGGAATAATACAGGCTGGGGGTTGGGGGTGGCTCCCACTCAGGTACTCATCTCTTCGTATACATTACTAGAATAATACAGGCAAAGGTGGATCGCACTCGGGTACCCATCTTTTCTCTTCACACACATTACTGGAATAATACATGCAGGGGGGAGGTGGATCCCACTCAGGTACCCATCTCTTCATACACATTGCTGGAATAATACAGGCAGGCAGGAGGGAGGTGGATCTCACTCAGGTACCCATCTCTTTATACATGTTACTGGAATAATACAGGCAGGGGGGAGGTGGATCCCACTCAGGTACCCATCTCTTCATACATGTTACTGGAATAATACAGGCTGGGGGTTGGGGGTGGCTCCCACTCAGGTACTCATCTCTTCGTATACATTACTAGAATAATACAGGCAAAGGTGGATCGCACTCGGGTACCCATCTTTTCTCTTCACACACATTACTGGAATAATACATGCAGGGGGAGGTGGATCCCACTCAGGTACCCATCTCTTCATACACATTACTGGAATAATACAGGCTGGGGGTTGGCGGTACCATCTCTTTATACACATTGCTAGAATAATACAGGGGAATGTGGATCCCACTCAGGTACCCATCTCTTCATACACGTTACTGAATAATACGGCAGAGGGAGTCGTGGCACAGGACTGGGAATTTTTCCCAGGGCCATTGATTAAGTTAGTAGCACATCCTTTACAGGACATAGCAGCAATCAACTCCAGCAGTTTTTGGCTGTTTGTGGTTCCTGGGCAAGTTTTTATGTTCAGTAGTTTGCCATTTCCTTCTGAACGACAAGCACTCATATCCATGGTATGGTAACCACTGTAAGGCAGTCTGCTGCCAAATCGCCTGCAGCTGTGAGTTGAATGCAGTATGCAGGATTGAGAATTCATTCGTAACCCCTTCACCACGGAGCCAGCCATTGGTATTGGGCTCACAAATTGGGCGCGCTGGCCTGCCTTACATTTGGCCCTTCCAATCACTCATCTTTCAGTCATCAATTGTGCATGTTACATTCTCAAAGGAAAAAAAAACGTATATGGATGTATATATATTCAATCATACATAAAATCAAGCACGCATACGCACTCTGCTTCACACAGACACTCAAATTAATAGACACTGACTCTGACACTTTGAGCTCATATCTCATCTCATCAGGTTCCTCTTGTACCTTGCGGTGTCGAGGTGAAGCATAAACGGTGGGAGAGTGCCAGTTTATGGGCTTCATGTACTGAGATTCCTATGGACTCTGTAATTCCCTCTGTCCATCATTTACATGTTCGAACTCTTTCTCTGCTTCCATTTGGTCTGTACATCATTGCTTATTGTGGTATACTGTTGGTAATCTAGTTATAATGCCAAACATTTAACTTGCTGTTTCTGATAAGTCTAGCGCTGCTATAACCCCCACTGTTGTCCTGATTGCATTTCTGATTTTCTCTCTTCTTGATACATTGAGTAGTAGTCTCAGGAATCTCATTTCTGTTGTGATTTTTCTTCTCTTTTTCTGTCACTGTCCAGGTTTGTAGGCGGACGCGCATGTGCGCAGGCGTGCATGTGCGCAGGCGCGCATGTGCGCAGGCGTGCATGTGCGCAGGCGCGCATGTGCGCAGGCGCGCATGTGCGCAGGCGTGCATGTGCGCAGGCGGGCGCGCATGTGCGCAGGCGGACGCGCATGTGCGCAGGCGGGCGCGCATGTGCGCAGGCGGGCGCGCATGTGCGCAGGCGGGCGCGCATGTGCGCAGGTGGGTGCGCATGTGCGCAGGCGGGCGGCATGTGCAAGCGGGCGTGCATGTGCACAGGCGGGCGCGCATGTGCGCAGGCGGACGCGCATGTGCGCAGGCGGACGCGCATGTGCGCAGGCGGACGCGCAGTGCGCAGGCGGACACGCATGTGCGCAGGCGGGCACGCATGTGCGCAGGCGGACGCGCATGTGCGCAGGCGGGCGCGCATGTGCGCAGGCGGGCACGCAGTGCGCGTGCGCAGGTGCGGGCAGGCGCGCATGTGCGCAGGTGGATGCGCATGTGTGCAGGCGGACACGCATGCGCGCAGGCGGGCGCGCATGTGCGCAGGTGGGCGCGCATGTGCGCAGGTGGACGCGCATGTCCGCAGGCCGCGCATGTGCGCAGGCAGACGCGCATGCGCGCAGGCAGACGCGCACGTGCGCAGGCAGACGCGCATGTGCGCAGGCAGGCGCGCACGTGCACAGGCAGGCGCGCATGTGCGCAGGTGCGGGCGGGCGTGCATGTGCGCAGGTGGATGCGCATGTGCGCAGGTGGACGCGCATGTGCGCAGGCGGACACGCATGAGCGCAGGCAGGCGGACACGCATGTGGCGCACATGTGCGCAGGTGGGCGCGCATGTGCGCAGGCGGACGTGCACGTGCGCAGGCAGGCGCGCATGTGCGCAGGCAGGCGCGTATGTGCGCAGGCGCGGGCGGGCGCGCATGTGCGCGGGCGGGCACGGGCGCAGATGAATGCACGCGTGCGCAGGCGGATGCGCAAGTGCGCAGGTGGGTGCGCGCATGTGCAGGCAGGCGCGCATGTGCGCAGGCAGGTGCACAGGCTGGCGCGCACGTGCACAGGCACTTGTGCACAGACAGGTGCGCAGGTTTGCAGACAGGTGCGCAGGCGTGCAGGCAGGTGCGCAGGCATGTAGACAGGTGCACAGGCAGGTTTGCAGACAGTTGCGCATTCAGGTGCGCATGTGCGCAGGCAGGGGCACATGCGGTTGTGCAGATGGGCGCGCTGGTGCGCAGATGGGTGTGCGCGGATGCATCTGTCTGCGCATGCGCGCATCTGCCCGTGCTGTCTTCGCACGCGCATGAAACATTGTGCAACGTGTGTGCATGTGTATGATGCGTGTGTGCGCGAGCGGGCGGGCGCGGGTCTGCAAGTGTGCGTGTGCACGGACAAGCGTGCGTGTGCGCAGATGCAGGCAGCGTGCATGCGCAGGTAGATGCACAGACAGGTGTGCGGGCAGGTGCGCAAGCACGCGCGTGCGCCCGTGTGTGCACGAGTGTATTTGGGCAGGTCCATGCATAGACTGCTGGCACGCGCATTGGCACACGCATGTAGACAGACGGGCACGCAGGAGCAGATGTGGGGGAAGATGCGGGCATGGACAGATGGGCACGCAGGAGCAGATGTGGGCGCAGGCACATGCGTGTGTGGACAGATGCGGGCATGGGCAGATATGTGCACGCAGGCTAGAATGCACGGGCAATAGTTCAGTGCTTCAGTAGTTGACATTGAAACCTCTTGGTTGGTAGTTTGTGAAAATTGAGTTATAACTTAGTTTAATGTATTGGCATTAAGGTCATCTTATTGTGAAGATTAACAACAACAACAACAAAACTTTATTTTGAAAGGGTTTAGAATTGGGCACGCAGGCCCGTCTAACATTCTGCCCATTGAGAGGTGGAGTGCCCAGTTTAATTAAGTAGAGGACAAAAGCTACACCTCATAATTGGACATAAATGTATACGCCATCAGCGTGACCTAGAGGCATTAGTCTGCATGAGAAGGAAATGGTCACGAATATTTGATGACATCATGAAACGGAAGCAGTCACGAATATTTGATCACATCATGAGAAGGAAGGAGTAACAAATATTTGATCACATCATGAGAAGGAAGCAGTCACGAATATTTGATCACATCATGAGAAGGAAGCAGTCACGAATATTTGATCACATCATGAGAAGGAAGCAGTCACGAATATTTGATCACATGAGAAGGAAGCAGTAACGAATATTTGATCACATCATGAGAAGGTAGCGGTCATGAATATTTGATCACATCCTGAGACGGAAGCAGTCACGAATATTTGATCACATCCTGAGAAGGAAGCGGTCGTGAATATTTGATCACATCCTGAGAAGGAAGCAGTCACGAATATTTGATCACATCATGAGAAGGAAGCAGTCACAAATATTTGATCACATCATGAGAAGGAAGCAGTCACGAATATTTAATGACATGAGAAGGAAGTGGTCACGAATATTTGATCACATGAGAAGGAAGCGGTCACGAATATTTGATCACATTATGAGAAGGGAAATACTGGAGTGTACTGTGAAAACTGGTATTTTAATGGAGGAAAATTAATGGAAGGTGGATAATTAAGGTATTGGATAGTCTAGCATCAGTGCATTGGAGGGTGACAGCACATGGGTTGATAAATCATGTTAGAGAATGTGATTTGTAAAGTATGATTGTCCATGCCACATGAACCAGAGCAAAACACTTCAATGATTTTACCGTTGATATCTGTTGATGTGGAGCACCGTTGATTTTTGTGAAAGGAATATTATGGCTTGCTCGCTTTGAACTCAAACGTAGTCCATGCACACTTCTAGTAGCACTGGACTGAAATTTGTGGTTAGCTTTCCCTATTACCAGTGTCCCTCGCCATCAGACGAACCGACTCCGATTTCAGAGTTACTAGTAATTTACGTCCCCAAGTCAAGGACGATTATCGGTTCTGATAACACAGTCACTTGAAAACATTTCTAATAGTTTTGACAATGCTTGTCAAAAATAGTCATGGTTTGATTGAAGCTGCTTTTACCTGCACTTGTATTCTTTATAATTTTTGGTATACACATAAAAATGTCTACCTGTGCTTAAAATGTTCTTACAGTTCTGATAACAGTCACTTGAGAACATTTCTAATACAGTTTTGACACATGTTTGTCAAAAATAGTCATTGTTTGATTGAAACTGCATTTATCAGCAGTGTGTTCTTTATAATTGTTTGTATACACACATACATGCCTGTGCTTAAAATGTTTTTACAGTTGATCTGCCTGTGTCATGAGAATTTTAAAATACTTTTTAGGTACACAAAAGTCTGCAAAGAATCAGGGAGCGTAAACTAGCCCAGTTTATTCCCTGGGGTCCAGCAAGCATTCAGGTTGCCCTGTCCAGGAAGTCACCATATATCCAGACTGCCCATAGAGTCAGTGGTCTCATGCTGGCGAACCACACAAACATCTCACATGTAAGTCCGACGACAAGTCAGCTAGCAGATTTACGCGTTTATTCTTGGTAACGTTATCTGTAGCGAGAGGGTTACAGATGCAATTTGGTATGTGTGCTGGTCATTCAGTAAGCAATGGCAAACTACTGAATGTAAACTTGCCAAGAAATCACAGCCAAACAAGGCTAAGGGTTGATTGCATTATCCTGTTAAGTAGAGATAAAGAACAGAATAGACCAAGCAAAAATGATATTTTATAAAATGAACATCTTATGCAATGTCTGTGTGGTGCGGAAGCCTGGACAATGAACCAGCATTTAGACATAAATAAATCGAATAAAGGCCCTGGAGATGTCGATATACAGAAGAAATTGTATTTCATGGAAAGAAAAACAATCAAATACAGATATTCTAGAAAAACTGAGAATGAAAAGAGAGTTGATGAAAGAAACAAGAGAAATTTTCTGATCATGTTAAAAGACAAACACTTATAAAAACCAAACTGTAGGGTATGGCCGAAGGCAAATGGGCATGAGATAGACAACGATACAAATGGAAAGATAACATCATGAACAAACAACAAGACAATGATACAAATGGAAAGATAATATCAAGAGATGAACGAACAACAAGACAATGATACAAATGGAAAGATAACATCAAGAGATGAACGAACAACAGTCTGACAATGTACAATCAAGGGAAGAATCAGACGGTGTTGGAGATCCATTGCAGCCAACATTCATTGTGGCAGATGATTGATTAATTGACGCAATAAGTCTCTAACATTGGAACTGAAAAAAAATATTAGTTTTTCATTTTGAATAGAACCAATGTTAAATTTATTGTGAATCTTATACAGTAGGCCATCGTCATGTACCAGGTCCTTTGTAGAATGTTGATCCCATCATGGCCTAGTTTTGCATATCAGAAGTCTTCGTGTCTGACTTCGGCACGCATCTATTGTAAGGTTTGCCTCCTCTAGCTAAGCTAACTGCCTCTATCTACTTGTGGGTTGGTTTTCTTGCCTGACAATTTTGCCTGAGCTGTGGCCTTACAACCTACTCTTTGTGATTTCTAACTGCCATGGGATTTATCATTTGCCCAACTTACACATGTGACTTCCCGTCTTTTGCTATTATTCGAGAATACTAGTTAACTGATCTCACAGCCCAAGAGACCAGAGGGACATGCGATATCATTAGACAGCAATGGTTCTTGGAAACATTCTCAGCACCATGCTGGGAACGAACCCTGTACCTATTGCATCTGAGGCATATACCATAACATCTCATCCATGGCTTTCCCTAAACTTTTGTTGTTTTTTACATGTAGTAATCATGGAGAACAATAACTATTGCTACATATTACAAATTTCTTAAAAAGTGTCTGCACAAAAGAGGACTAAAATAATATGGCAGTTAACTGGAAGTTAGGAAATGCTGGAGCTTTATGGGAGACAATTGAGAAAGACTGCTAACAGGATAACTAGAAAGTCCTTCTGGATTTCACAAGTAAAAGAAATATAGGGAGACCGAAAAAACACTTGATGGACAGTCATAAATAAATATGAGTAAGAAAAACTAGAAGAGAAAACAAAGAATGACAAGGCTTGGCATAAGTGGATGTTTCAGTTGCCTGGTATTTTCTAACATAAGGCTGTATCTCTTTTCCACCTCTTGTGGTAAGTCCTCAAAATTCCATTTGTCTTTTCCTGATGATTTTGGTGAGTTATTTCTTTGTGTGTTTTTTGTTTAGTTTGCTTGCTGTGAACTCAAGGGTAGCCCAATCACATGCTACTACTTCTAGTGTGCACTGAACTGATTTTTGCATGCGGATTAGCTTTCCCTATTACCAGTGTCCCTCACCATCTGGCGAACTACTTCTGAGGTACTTGTAAATTTAAGTCCCTAAGTAAAGGACGAGAAGTCAACATTTTGGTCCAACTGGCCAGTGTAGGGGTTGAACTGTTTCAAGATCGTGTTAATACAAGAACCGATTACTTGATATGTTTTTCCCTTCATACTTTACAGTTATGTATGTCTCATCCTTCTAAAATTCATTTTATAAAGTAAGTAGACCCACAAATCATGTTTTATGTGGATGTCTAGACTTGTTTTAGTATATGCTATTACATTTGCCTTCCACTTTTACGTATACTGTGTAGGGGTGGGGGATTTTTAGATAGGAAATATGAAAGGGAGAGGGGGGGGGGGGGGGATGACGTTCTGAAAATACGGTGAAGGGGGGGCACGGGCCAAATTTGTTATAGGAAAGGGGGGGGGGGGGGAATGGCGTTCTGAAAATATGTTAAAGGGGGGCACGGGCCAAAAAAGGTTGAGAACCACTGTCTTAGTGAATGTAAACACAGAAGCCCAAACAAAAGGTTGCACAAATTACTGCCTGGCATATTTTATGGCATCTTATCAGGTGCATACTGCAGGGGTATTTATCATATGAGGTGAATAAATGCATTATATTTTGATTGTTTTAAATATTTCAGCCTAACTATAATTCATTTATTCGCTTCATAAGATAAATAACTCTGCGGTATGCACCTAAAAAGATACAGCAAAATATGCCAGGCAATAAATAAATCATGCAACATTGTTTGTAGCTTCTTTTTTCATAATCCACATTACCTAAATAATTCATCATCATTATGTACCATGCCGATAAGTGTGGGCGGTCATGTTTTGTTATTACACACTATCACCACAAGTGAAAATTAGTAGCTTGCCGATGACACGCAGACTACACAAGTCAACCCCCACCTCCACGGGGTGTAGACCAGGAAACCATGACCGCGAAGTCATGGGCTAACGGGGCTATGGCTCACCATAGGGGATGGACTCCCTATGGTCATATTTTTGTCCTAAACCTGCGACTGGCTTAACAAGCTGGCAGGGGATCTTCATACTGCTCGTAGAAAAACTAAGAAGTATAAATGGACTGGCCTGCATCAAGTCAAATGGTTTGGCCATGCAAGTAGGTTACCAGCTAACAGTATACCACAACAAGTAATGATGTACAGACCAGATGGAAGCAGAGGAAGAGGCCTACCATGCAAACAATGGACGCAGGGAATAACAGTCTATGGGAATATTGATACATGAAGCCCATAAGCGGGTACTTTCCTGCTGTTTATATTTCACCTTGACACCGCAAGGTACAAGAGGAACATGATGAGATGAGACCACAAGTGGTGGATCAGGTCTGTGTTCTTGTCTCGACCATGCCATGTGGCCAAGCCATCCAGGTATATACTTCTCTGCCTTTCCCTTACTCTTTATCTCTTCACTGCCTTCCCCCTTATTCTTTCCCCCTGCAGAACTGCTGTTGAATTAAATTATCTGTTAATGTATATTCTTTTTTCAAACACAGCTGTTTGATCGCATACTAAAGCAGTATGACAAGCTGAGAAAGCGTGAAGCATTCATGGATCAGTTTAAGAAAGAGGCTATATTCAAAGACAATCTGGATGAGTTTGATGATTCAAGAGAATCCCTGCAGCAGTTGGTGGATGAGTATAATGCTGCCACAAGGTCTGATTACTTAACCTGGGGAACCCAACAGGTAGGCTGTCCACAAGTGACTGACATGCTTAACTAATTTAATCTCAGTATGATTACATCACTTTGCCATTACATACGATCACCACAAGTGGTGGATCAGCTCCGTGTTCTTGTCTCTGCGAGGCCATGTGGCCAAACCATCCAGGTATACACTTCTCTGCCTTCCCCTTACTCTTTATCCCTTCACTGCCTTCCCCTTGTTCTTTCCCCCTGCAGAACTACTATTGAATTAAATTATCTGTTAATGTATATTCTTTTCAATCACAGCTTTTAATTTGTGGCCAGTAGTAGTATCTAGGCTGGTGTCTAGTGCAGTTTCACATCTTCACATACCAAGTCGACTTTGAAAGAGACACAAGGAAATTGTGGAAGCTAATAAACCAACTTAACGATGAGGGCACAGGGAGAAACTCAAAAATTGCATTACATAAAGACGGAACCATCTTAACAGGAAAGCAAGCAGCTGACCATTTTGCGGACTCATTCGCACAAGGACATTAGTCCAAAGAAACATTAGTCCAGAGAAGCCCATAGTCGTGCTCTCTCACGATGTTTATACTTCACCTCGACACCACAAGGTACAAGAGGAACATGATGAGATGGGATGAGATGAGTCTAGAGAACAACAAGAGATTCAAGAGAAATGGCAACATACAGGACAGAATGAAACAGTGCTTGGGGTTCTGGAGGCATCTATCACAATCGGTGAACTGGGGCTAGCCATATCAAAATGAAAATGAGGAAGTCACCAGGAGCTGATGGTATCTGCAATGAAATTATCAAGAACCTAGGAACAGAGGCCAAAGCAAAGCTGTTGCAGATCTTCAATAACAGTTGGACCTTAGGCAGTGTTCCACAAGCCTGGAGAGAAGCAATCATGATACCCCTCCTAAAATCAGGGAAAGATAGTTCCATTGCCTCCAGCTACAGACCAATTAGCCTCACCAGCTGTCTCTGCAAAACAATGAATTATGATCTTCAATAACAGTTGGACCTTAGGCAGTGTTCCACAAGCCTGGAGAGAAGCAATCATGATACCCCTCCTAAAATCAGGGAAAGATAGTTCCATTGCCTCCAGCTACAGACCAATTAGCCTCACCAGTTGTCTCTGCAAATCAATGGAGCGCATCATCAATCACAGACTGCAGTGGTACATTGAAAGTGAATACATCCTTGTGCCATAGCAAGCTGGTTTTAGGCAGTGCTACTCTACAGAAGATCAGACAACCTACTTCTCTCAAGAAAATGAGGATGCATTCCAAGAGAAGAAGCTGGTGCTTGCTGCATGGATACATCTGAAGAAAACCTTTGACAAAGTCGGGAAAGAAGGTCTGATGAAGAAACCAAGAAACTGTAAAGTCAATGGAAGAATGTACAATTGGAAGATAAACTCTATGGACCGCTGAATGAACTAAAAAAGACTGTTAGATTCATACAAGAGACAACATTGCAGTTATAAACATAATTTAGGCGAACGAAAGAAGAAGAAGAAGTACAATTGGGCGAAAGCATACTTGCACAACAGAAGAGCCAGAGTATAGACAGACGGACTCAAGAGCAAGAAAGTACTACTGCGCCACGGTGTTCCCCAGGGCGGAATCTTGTCCCCCACACTTTTTCTAATCTTCATCAATGATCTTGTTGCTAATCTACCACATGGAATTAAAGCGGCAATGTACGCTAATGACCTGGTTCTATGGAGCACAAATGAGCATGCATCAGTGGTCACCAGATCGCTACAAAGAGCTGTAGATGCATTTGTTGCATGGGCAAATAAATGGTGTTTTAGCATAAACACTGACAAGTGCAGCACCACTCTATTTACCCTCTCTCCAAAATAAAAGGCAGGGATCATCCAAATAAATGGAATACCAATTACAGAAAATAAAGAACCATCATACCTTGGAGTAACATTTGATGGCATTCTAGGCAAACCTTCTGGCCTAGAGAGACGACAGTGGAAGATTAAACTCAATGGACCGCTGAGTGAACTAAAAAAGACAGTCAAATTCATACAAGAGGCAACATTGCAGTTATAGACATATTTCAAGAGAACGAAAGAAGAAGAAGAATCAGCCTATTAAGAGAGATGTGAGACAGTGATGTGTAATGTCTCCAGATCTTTTTTCCCCGTACAGTGAAAATATTTTCAAAAATGTAAAAGATATGAACGGAATCATCATTGGAGGACGAAACACCGATAATATTAGATATGCGGATGATACATATTGATTGCAGACAATGAGCAGGATCTTTAGTAGATGCTGTCCTACAAGAAACAAATGAAAATCGTAAACTGATTAACGAAATTAGATGTAGACAGTCACAATTTTTTGGTCACGTTATGAGGAGAAATAAATTTTTGAACTTGGTGATAACTGGAAAATCGAGGGTACGAGAACAAGGGGAAGGCAGAGAAGTAAATACCTAGATGGCTTGGCCATGTGGCATAGACGAGACAAGAACACTGAGCTGATCCGCGACTGGTGAGCAAGTGAGATAGCGAACCATGACCGCCCACGCTTATCGGCATGGCACATCATGATGATGAGGCATTGGCTTTTCAGAAAGCAATAACAAACTACTGAATGTAAAATTGCTTAGAAAATTATAAACAGTCAATGAATGCCTGGTTTATTGTAACGTCCTGTAAAGGACATACAATTAACAGTTTGTGTGCAGCAAGCATGCGTATGTTAACAGGGTTTTGAACATGTGGTAAACCCCAGAAGTTTTCATGCAAGGGTTCATGAAAATCTTGGGAGGAGGGGAGGGGGTGAGAATGGGGATAATACTGGGAGTTCTGAATATGCGGATGTAGACTGCAAGAGTTTCATGCAAGGGTTAATAAGCTTCTTTCCTTATATACCATAGTATGAGACGACCTTGAAATCCACAACCAATACCTGAGAATCTGGAGTTGTCTTATGCAGTATACACATTTGAATTGGTTTATCGGATAGTTGGTTACAGTATTGCCCTATGTGCAGGAAGTTCAGTCTTTATTTGACAGAGTTGAGTCAATGTTTTTACAACATAAATGTATCTGACAATATGCTTAGAATGAGAATGGAGCAGAAAAACATAACAATGGTTGTAATAAATTGTGATTAATGACTAACTTCTTTGTTTTCAGTAATATTGTTTGTTGGGAATGTTTTATAGCAGTCTTGTGCAACATTCTTAACAACGCGTGCACATGTGTCTGTCTGCGGCAGTTTCTTTTGCTCTTTTTATAGTCTATGCCATGTGGCAATGGTAGTCACGTCTGTCCACAGCCTTCTGCCTCTTGTGCTGCGAGTAATTTATGATAATGACATTCCTCCATGCCATGATGTCAAACTGTCAGCACCGTCTCTCTTGGTCTGCCCCTTCCCCTGCAACCTTCCTGTTATGATGACATACTCCTCAGACATTTCATGGGCAGTCAGGTGCCGATTTGCATTAATGACAGAACTCATTTTCTCAGAGAGGTCCACATCCATGGATGTGAAAGGTTGTCCACATATGTGATTGTCTGGTGGAAGCCGTTCGTATCTGAAAGATTAGTATCACTCATTACATTACGTGCAGCTTAAATATTCTTCATAGGTCTGTTGCAGCATTGAAAAGTTTGAGTAAGAGCTTTACTTAATTTGAAACAGAAAAATTACGTAAATTTGTTGTTCCTCAAGATCCTTCATTGCTAAGCATTTCAAAAAATTGCCTTGTGCACCACAAGTGCCTTCACTTTGCCTGAATTACATCGACTAACCATCAGGCCTAAGTCCCTCTGTTAATCAATCAGATGCCATTTCCATAATGAAAGTTGACTGCACTGGATCTCTAACACTGTCTGTCTCTCGCCTTAATTGTACATTCTGTCAGGCTGCTGTTTGTCTATATCTTGATGTTATCTTCCCACTTGTATTGTTGTATGCCTCTTGCTTGCCTTCATCCTTACCCTCCACTATGATTTGTATAAGAGTGCTATGTCTTTTAACATGGCTGAAATATTTCACTTACCTTTATTTATTTCTGTCTATTACCTAGTTTAATAACAGAAGCCTGGGCAATGTGTAACTCTCTGTGGTTACATCTTTTGCTGTATTAATGAATTACATTGTATATTTCAGGCAGGTGCAGTGTGACGAGCCACACAGCTTCTCAACATGACTGAATATTCTTTTTCAAAGCTATTGTTACTGTTTTTGTATCATTTGACATCTCTTGTACTGCAGTATTTGCAGAATGTAAAATAGTTATGTATATATTGTGAAGAAACTGCAATTGCATATTTGTTAGCATGCCAGCTTACTAAGACAATGGTCTGGTTGTCATCCCCCAGCAGTAGCAGGATTCTATTTTCCAACCATATTGAGTTAAAGAGCCTCATAGAATGAGTGCGGGATATTTTAACAATTTTCTGGGAATTGTCTTGGAAAGAAAGGCTACAAAGAAGAGAATTGTGCATCACACTTTATACTATAACCTAGAATATGTGAAGGCCCAACACTCCACATCCTTATGGCAGCACCTGCTATGAGAAAACTTTTACCTGTTCATATATTATGAATGTATCTTGAGCACAAAGATCAACTGGAGAAACATAGGGTCGTGGACGGATTTAATGGTATCAGATTTCATGTCTTGCGCACAAGGATCAACTTGGATTGTAGAAGGGGTTAATGATGTAAGATTACAGGTACATCTTGAGCACTAGGATCAAGAAAGGGTTTAATGATATCTGATTACACATACATCTTGAGCACTGGGATCAAATAGGATCGCACAAAGATTGAATGATTTCAGATTAAGCATACGTCTTGAAGACGGATCAAATAGGATCATAGAAGGGGCTAATGATATAAGATTGCACGAATATCTTGAGCACTGGGATCAAGAAAGGGTTTAATATCAGATTACAGATACATCTTGACCACTTTGGTCATGAAAGGGTTTAATTATCAGATTTCACATACATCTTGAGCACAAGATCAAAAAGAGAAACATGGGATCATGGAAGGGATTAATGGATTGTTTACAGATATATTTGAGATAAGTTAAGAAAATATTCCATGATGACTTAGTGTTTTACTTGAATGTTTAATGCAAACAAGTTACAGGGAAATCAGTTTAGCATTTGTATATAATGATGTGTATATATGGTTGAGAGTTACATTTGACATTCACAAGCAATAAGCATGCAAATGTCACTTAATGTTAGTTGAAAACAATTGTTTTTTTTTATTTTCTAAATACATGTGTCTTTAATGTTGTTCAGCATTTCAGGTCACATAGAGATATTTCACTCTTTTCATTTGGGGCACTTTTCTCTGTATAATGAACTTTGAAAAATAGACAGCAATATTGTATGTACAGTAAACAATAAAATAATTATTCTGAGCTAAGTAAACAGATAGTGTCTAGACACTCGGTTCTCCGACCCTAGTGGTCATGTAATTGAATCTGCATTGGCAGGATATTAAAAATTGACCTGGACTCCCAAGCCGACCCATTTAAAAATGGGTTCTAGGAAATGCCTAAGGAGTAAAGGAAGCTGGCATAATACTAACCACATCGAGTGCCAGTTGGTCTATACAAATGTGGGTCTATACCCCATATTACCAATATGCCTTAAGGCATGTAGAAGGGTCCTCTACTTGCAGGCCTGCTACACACTCATTGGACTTCACAAGCCAAAATATGCATTCTAACTTATCCATTTTTTGCCTGCAGTAATTCTACTAAAAAATTATTATGGGAAGACTTCGTAAGAAAATGGAAGAGATTAACATGGTTCAAACTGGGTTTAGACAAGGAAGAGGAACAAGAGATCACATACTCCACATGCGTTTACTAATAGAGAAGTGCAGAGAATTTAATGTAAAGCTATTCTCATGATTTGTGGAATATTCAAAGGCATTTGACTGTGTAAACATCAGAAACTTTGGGAAATCATGAGGAATATGGCCTTTCCATCACATGTAGTACAACTCATAAAAATGCTCTATCTAGAAAAACAAACAGCGGTTAGAATAGATGGCGAGACATCAGACTGGTTTGACATCAAGCAAGGAGTCTGTCAGGGATGTGTGCTATCCCCCTATTTATTTAACCTGTACGCCAAAAATATTATGAGAAATGTCAGAAATGATATAACCAGGGAGCAATATGATGCCCTAAATATCAGTGGTCATAAAATATCAGAGACTCGATATGCTGATGATACAATATCCGCATCACAGAATGGCATAGAAAACCTAATAACCTCAACCCAATTTAATAGTGAAAATCACAACTTATATCTTAACATAGCAAAAACAAAGATAATGCATACAGATAAAACTACTATGGAGAAAGAAATATATGTTAATGTGGAAAAATTGGAGGTGGATGGAAAATTTTGAATATTTTGGGTCATTGATTACCAACAATGGTGACACAATGAAAGAAATTAAAAGACAAATATCTATTGCTCTTCAAAGACTAAAACAACTGAATAAATTGTGGAGTGGGACAGATAGAACTACAAAAATTAGATTTTTAAGAGCATGCATCTTTCCCATTGCAACATACGCCTGTGAGACCTGGACACTTACTAAACAAGCTGAACAGCGCATAAATGCCTTTGAATATAAATGTTATAGACGAGTTCTAAGAATATCTTGGATAAAGAAAAGAACAAATGCATCCATATGACAAGATCTGAATATTGAAGAAGGTTGGCTATTAAAGACAATAAAACAAAGAAAATTGAAATATTTTGGTCACTTGAAACGTCATGAAAGTTTGGAGAAAACAATAATGGAGGTATATGACTGGGAGAAGAGGAAGGCCAAAGAGAAGATGGGTGCAGGATGTGGCGTATGATCTCAAGATGGGTGTATCGGACGCGGGACATCTTGCTTATGATCGAGAGGTTTTCCGGAAGGTTGTTATGGGAGCGAGGTTCTGCAAAGGACATGCTACTGAATGAATGAATGAATGGTCATTCATGCTTAGAGTTCAAAGTTAGTTGCATATCCTTTACAGGACTTAGCAGTCAACCCCAGCATTTTTTGGCTGTTTGCAATTCCAGGGCACAATTACATTTGGTAGTTTCTGAACGACCAGCACCTATACTATTTCATAAAAAATCAATGCAAGGCAGTCTGCTGCGTCCGTAACCCCTTCACTGCTGAGCTGAGAGACATCTTATAAATTTAGCAGAGATCCATATATATGATAATGATTTATTGCTGTGTATATAATCCAAGTGCCTTTGTGCCATAAAATGGAACATCGAACCTGACACAGTTCTACACACTCAGTTGACCTGAAGTAATGTATCTTGCTGTTTGTTGGTTAAGGCTGTAAAATTATTTGATTTGATCAGTTTAATTTCAAATATTTTTGTTTAAACAACGAAGACACAAACAATAGATTGCACGATTTATTGCCTGGCATATTTCGTTGCATCCCGTCAGGTACATACTGCAGAATTCACAAAAACGAACTAAAGCAATAAGATAAATCCTTCAAGCTGAAATATACAACACACACATTCTCTCCGCCATCTGTTGTTTGTGTCTGTATTGTTCGTATTCACTGCTGGGAGACATTCTTTGGATATTTTTTGTTCTTTGGTTATTACATTTCTATGCTGGAATATGTGTGTTGTATATTTCATCTTGAAGGATTAATTCTCGTTTTGTTTTACCTCGACTCAAGTCTTATGCGCCTGACAAGGTAAAGTGAAGTTTGTCCGGGAATAAATTCTGCAACCTATTGTTTGTCTTCATTATTCAGATTTGCTACATGAAAACAGTTTTGACATTTCTGTGTTTTTATGAATTTGAGTTAAAATGTTGATTACCTATTTCCTCTTGGTATTTTGTTAGTCTGTTGAAAGTGCATACAAAGGAAGCATTACCAGCAGGACAGCCTAATCTGTCAGTCCGTATGTTTGTGGTGCTGAATCGGACATTGTTATATCCTAATATCCCAGACATTGTTATATCCTAATATCCCAGACATTGTTATACACCTAATATCCCAGACATTGTTATATCCTAATATCCCAGACATTGTTATATCCTAATATCCCAGACATTGTTATATCCTAATATCCCAGACGTTGTTATATCCTAATATCCCAGACGTTGTTGTATCCCAGACATTGTTATATCCTAGTATCCCAGACATTGTTGTATTCTAGTATCCCAGACATTGCTATATCCTAGTATCCCAGACATTGTTATATCCTAGTATCCCAGACATTGTTATATCCTAGTATCCCAGACATTGTTATATCCTAGTATCCCAGACATTGTTATATCCTAGTATCCCAGACATTGTTATATCCTAGTATCCCAGACATTGCTATATCCGAGTATCCCAGACATTGCTATATCCTAGTATCACAGACATTGTTATATCTTAGTATCCCAGACATTGTTATATCTTAGTATCCCAGACATTGTTATATCCTAGTATCCCAGACATTGTTATATCCTAGTATCCCAGACATTGTTATATCCTAGTATCCCAGACATTTTTATATCCTAGTATCCCAGACATTGTTATATCCTAGTATCCCAGACATTGTTATATCCTAGTATCCCAGACATTGTTATATCCTAATATCCTTCTCCTCAAATATTAAGTTCCCATACTTGTCTTGTACACCACAATGGTTTCTGAGCTTGGAAGGGGAAGGAACTATGCAGCACCATACAGTGGATACCATCTCACTGTGGAGTACCAGTAGAAAAGAGATCGATTGAAGAAGAAAGGAGCAATAGAATAACAACCTGATGTACATGTTACATACCACCAAAGGAAAATAATTATCAATTCCGTCAGAGAACCACCAAAACCTGCTCAAGACGACTACCAACTTATGGACAGATCAGAACAAATCATTATTCTGTGACGCGAAACAGAACACAATAGATTACGCAACCATTTGTATACAAATTTCAAGACAGGCGAATCAGCCATGTACACATGTGGACTGCAGACAGCCGATCACATACTCCAAGACTGACCGAAATATAACATATCTAGGCAAACCTTCTGGCCTAGAGAAACGACAGTGGCAGATAAACTCTATGGACCACTGTGTGAACTAAAATAAAAGACACCATCATCATGTGCCACGCCAAGTTTGGGCGGTCATGTTTCGCCATCTCACTCGATCACCAGAGTCGTGGATCAGCTCAGTTTGGGCGGTCATGTTTCGCCATCTCACTCGATCACCAGAGTCGTGGATCAGCTCAGTGTTCCTGTCTCCTGCCACGTGGTCAAGCCATCTGGGTATTTACTTCTCTGCCTTGTCCTTGTTCTCTTCCTCTCGAGACAGCATTGCAGTTATAGACACATTTCAAGCGAACGAAAGAATGCGTTTCCGTACATCTATTACTCGCACAATGTCATTTTTTTATGCTGCATATGCCTTACAGTACGTTGCAGTCAACACCAGCATTTTTCAGCTGCTCTTGATGTACTAGGCAAGATTACGCTCAGTAGTTTGCCATTGTTTCTGAGCGACTGATTCACATACCCCGTAAGTTAACGACGCGGCGAGAACCGCTACCAATTCTCGTGCACATCACGTCACTCACGAGAGTATACGGGATTGCGGAGATAGACACTAACGCCTAGGCCAGGGAGACCGGCTAGAATGCATCTTAAGAATACCAACAATATCATTAGTTGCCCAGAAATTGATATTTCTGTATTAAAAAGAAAAACCTGTCATGTACAGTACTACCTATAGTAAGTACCTTGCGGTGTAGGATATGGGGGGGGGGGGGGGGAGTGTCTTGAACCTGTGGAGTCGCCGCGAACTGTGCAGGTTAGAGTTTTCTTTTTGCCGCTATTTCTGTATACAGTATTACGTATTAATTTTTTCAACAATTTTAAGATGCATTCTTCTTCTGTGTGGCCTTGGTGATCATGTCTGTCCACATCCTTATCTGGTGTGCTGCCAGTTATTTCTGATACTAATGTTCCTCTTATGCCATGATGTCATACGGCCTAGCATCTCCACTCTTAGTCTTTCCCTGCCTCCCCTTCCCTCCAACTTTCCCCATCTCATGACATGTCCATAGAGTGTGGACTCCTCTTGTGATACGAATAACAAGTTCTCTTTCTGGGTTAACTTCTTTAAAAACATATTCTCTGCCCATTGTATCCGCCCACCTTACTCTCATCATTCTTCTATAAAATGACATCTCTGTAGCTTCCTCATAATTCATCACGTGTTCTGTTAATTGTCTTGTCTATGCTTTGCTTCTGTCATCAGTATTGGCTTAGTTCAGCTCTTACGAACTCTTTTTTCCAAACCACGATTGACAAAGTGCAGAGAATATTAAGTTGTTCACGGCAAATAAATTGTTACTGGAAATTACGCCGTTTACTTACAGTTTTAAGGCAATTTGAGCCACTTATGTTTAGGTCAGCACTTATTTAGACATTTTAGTTTAGAGATGTCACTAACTGAAACGTTTTTATTGTCAGCTGTAGTAATCTTGGGAACAATTTGTATCATTTTGAAATGAGTAATTTGTTTCCGCAGTTAAAACGTATGCCCCTGTAAAATTTATGGATATAAATTGACGTGGGATCCAGGACACGATATATTATTGTATGTTATTTACAGTTTATGAAATTTTCCAGCGCCTGTCGTATTTTCTGAAATGCTGACATCCCCTGGGGATGTAACTCCTGCTCAACCGAGAACAAGTGAAGTGAAAGAAGCACATGCTACACACACACACGCACACAATATGACTATATTAAGATTTTAGAGGTCTCATTGGTGAACCCGTACATCTGTGTTTTCCGAAATCTAATTTAATTACTCGATCTCCCTTGGTGAAATCCCACTTCAAGAGGCGGAATCACACCAATTTGGGAAATATGAATTACATTTGGTGGAACTGCGGCAAAGCTATGGAAATTTAAACAATATAAAATAAAGTAATGCAGCTGTACAGAACAAAATTACGACACGTACAGGACGTTATTTCATATTGTTTACCTATTTGGGAAGCAATGTAGACAAATATGAGGGAGACAAAAAGCGATATTAAAATAAGAATTTCATAACACATGGAAATTTGTAGAAGTAAAAGGACGTTAAACATTGCACTGAACTTATAATGTTTAACTATGATGTTAAATCGTCACCGTTGTATGGGTCAGAAACACGGAGAACGACTAAAAGAATTACTAAAAAAAAAACTACATTCAATAATTGACGCCTGCGCGAAATAGTGGGAATAAAATGGTATGACAGAATCACCAATGTAGAGCTCATGGAGAGAACTAAATGACCTCCGGTGAACCAAGAGGTGAGAAACATGCAGGCTCTGGATAAGACACACGCTAAGATAACGCAAGAACAATATAATTAGACACTCTTGTCTGAAACCCACAAGGCGAACGAAAACAACGGGATACCTAAAAACACATGAAGAGAATTGCGAATATGGGGGGGGGGGGGGGGGGACGAGTTGACGTGAGTTGGTTGAGGGTGTATGTCTCACTGGGCGGTAACGCAGATAAAAAGGAGCGGTGGGACTTGGAGGTTCGGATCTCGGCCTGTTGCGCTTCACAGTGTGGGATAGGTCTGTGGTCGAGGACTCGAATCTCCTTCGAGGCGGGGATTTCTTTTCTTCTCTGCATTCATCCGGGGTGTTTTTTTTTTTTTTTTCAGATGTGATTCCAGCGTGTCTGGATAGGCACCTTTGGGCCGAAACCCTTAGGCCAATACATCCGACTTTAGCGTGCATTTTTGACAGGTTAGCATTCCTGGGCGACTCTCACTTTTGTGGTGCCGTCCACATCCCAGCTGGTCAAGTTAGAACGGTCGAAGACTTCACAATCAGCCCTCAAGGGAAGGTAGGGACAGTCCATGCCATTTTCCGCCATCCAGAGCGGCTTCCATAGTTGCAGAGCCGACGCATAGCGCTCTGGTGCTGGGCTCACCAAGGGAATCGTCACGTCCTGCTCATGGCTGCTTTAATTCCTCACTTCAGTGTATTGGGCCTTTCGTTCGCTACGTGCCGCTCCCCGCAAAAACCAGGGACGGTCGGATTGCAGATGATATCCACTCAGCGAGCTTTGTTTCGCACATGTTCTTAGTCGCTATGCCCGGAAAACAAAATAGTTAGAGCTGTTCCGGGCACGGCGGACATTAGGAAAACTAGCTAGTCAGAGCTGTTCGGGACACGAAGGTCATTCGGTAGACTAGATAGTCAGAGCTGTTCCAAGCACGACGGACAATCGGAAAACTAGCTAGTCAGCGCTGTTCCGTTACATTCGGAAGACAGTTGATCAGAGCTGTTCCGGGCACGATCGACATTTCACTCGTACGTAATTGCGTAGTTAGTTAGTCTTTCCTCTTGTGCCTAAGGCGGCGCATAGGGCAGAAGTCCTGTCTCTCCATGCCTGGCGGTTCGCTGCTATCTGTTGTAGATCTTGGATATTTACTTGGCCATTGAATGAGCCTTCTCTAATGATGGTTCTACGCAGGGTCTCTCTTGGTCTTCCCCGTTTTCTTTTCCCTACCGGTGACCATATGAGGGCTTGGTAGGGGAGTCTTGTCTTGTCCATTCTGAGTACATGGCCGATGTAGTTCCAACGGCGTCTTCTTATGAAATTGGATACTGTATCTTGCTTAGTCTCTTGTCTTATTTGTGAATTGGTTCTGAAGTCTGTCCAGTGGATGTTTAGAAGTCTTCTAAGACATTTGTTCTCAAAATTGTCTAATTTTTTATCTAAAGCTACCGTTGATTTCCAACTTTCACATCCATACGTTAACACTGGAATCACACAAGAGTTGAAGATTTTAAGTTTTGTGTGTTTGCTGAGTGTCTTTGACTTCCAGATGTTTGACAGTTTGTTGAAGGCACTAGATGCCAGTGCGATTCTAGTTGATATTTCTGGTGTTGAGTCCCCTGTGGATGTCATTTTGCTTCCTAGGTATGTGAAGCTGTTGACTTTTTCAAGAACGTAGCTGTTCAATTTGGTCTCATCTGAACTGTTGGTAAGATCAATAGTCTTTGTTTTTGTGGTGTTAATTTGGAGACCAATTTGCCCTGAAACATTTTGGAGGTGGTTTATTTTCTCTTGAGCATCCGGATGTGTTGAACTCAAAAGCACTATGTCGTCGGCAAAGTCCAGGTCTTCTAGAATTTTGTCAACCCAATGAATACCCATATTTGTGTTGCTTGTGCATTTGCGCATGACCCAATCGATAGCTATTCCAAAAAGCATCGGTGATAAGACACAACCCTGTTTCACTCCTGTTTCGACTGAGAACCAGTCAGAGTTGCCTGTTTCTGTTCTTACGCAGCAACGTGTCTCTTTGTAGAAAGATTTTATGACGTTGGTATATTTGGTAGGAAAACCATAGATGTTAAGTAGATTCCAAAGTGAAGGACGGTGGATGCTGTCGAAGGCTTTTTGAAAGTCGACAAAGTTTGTGATTAATTTCGACTGGAATTCTACGGAGTCTTCAATGATTATTCTGAGGGTGAAAATGTGGTCTATGCATGACCGTTTTGGTCTGAAGCCTGCTTGTTCTTCTCTGAGCCTTTCATCTATCGCCTTTTTCAATCTCTCAAGTAACATGCTACAAAAAAGTTTTCCTGGTACTGACAATAGAGTGATACCACGCCAATTATTGCAATCAGACATATCGCCCTTTTTAGGCAGTTTGAAAATTACACCATCTTTCCACTGTTGTGGTGGGGATTCGCTTTGCCAGATTTCATTAATCAGCTGTAACAAACGTTGTAAGGTGTTCTCATCTGCTGCTTTGAGCATTTCTCCTGAGATTTCATCTTCACCAACAGCTTTGTTGTTCTTCAATTTTTTGGTGGCTGCTTTAATCTCTTCCATGGTGAATGACTCGCAGGAGGCATCCAGTGGGGGCATAGTAATTTCTCCATCCAGGTTCGGAACAGTGTCAGGCTGCGGTCTATTTAATATTTCTTTGAAATGTTCTGCCCATCGTTGCTTTTGAAGGTCATCGGATAACAGTTGATTGCCTTGTTTGTCTTTGATGGGTATATTTGGTGTAGGTGAGTGATTGCATAGTTGCTTCATGATATGGAATACGGCTCTGTTGTTTCCAGTTCTGGCAGCTGATTCGGCGTCGGAGGCCAGGCTGTGAATAAAGTTCTGTTTGTCTTTTCGTGCGCTTGATTTCACCTCTTTATCCAACATAGAGTACTTTTGCTTATGGGTTTCATATGTAGATGTGTCTTTTGCAGAAAGAAGTGTTAGTTTTGCTTGTTTTCTTTCTTGTATCTTCGTCCAGGTGTTATCGCTTAGCCACTTCTTCTTCTGTCTTTGTACGTAGCCGACTGTGTTTGTTGCAGCATTTAGCAAGGTAGTTTTTAGGAAATTCCAATTTTCTTCAATGTTGTTTTTAATATTCGCACTGCTCGATATACTTTCTTTGTTAGCATAGATGCTTTGTACCTCTGAATTGAATGCGAGTTGGTGTTCTTTAGTCAGTAGGGACTGTGAGTTTATTTTCTTAATTCTGGGTGATCTGTGCAGAGTCTTGAGCTTTATTTTTAGTTTGGCAATGCAGAGATTGTGATCACTGCCAGCATCTGCACCTCTGTAGGCTCTGACGTCTTGTACTGATGAACGGAATTTGGCATTAATGCAAAAATGGTCTATCTGATTTTTTTGTGATGCTATCAGGCGAGTTCCACGTGACTTTGTGTATATCTTTGTGCGGAAATAAAGAGTTTGCTACTATCAGATTTGCTATTTCACAGAATTCTAGTAGTCTCTCTCCGTTTTGGTTCATATCCCCTAAGCCGTGAATTCCCATATATCTCTCAACACCCTTATTGTCAGACCCTATCTTTGCATTGAAATCGCCCATTACACAACAATGTCGTGCTTGGGAGATGAGTTGATGGTACCAATTAGTTGTTCATAGAAATTATCTTTGTTGATGTCTGTATCGTCGTTGGTAGGTGCGTAGCACTGGATGATTGTTAGCTTGAAATATTTCGTTTGGTAACGAGCTGTTATGATTCTATCATTTACTGGTTCCCAGCTGATCAGTGATCTTTCTACATTTTTTGACATGATGATAGCCATGATAGCGTAGTATAGTCATAGCCAAAAATTGCGTAGTGCCAGTTTTTATTTGCTACCCGTAGGCCGGCACATCCGACTTCGGCGGGCATTTTTTAAACTGAGGTTAGCCTTCCTCGGGTTTCGGGGGACGTTAGACTCCTACTGTTGTGGTGTTGCCCACGTCTCAGCTGGTCAAGGTAGAACGGTCAGGGACATCACTGTCAGCCCTCAAGGGAAGGCAGGGGCAGACCATGGGCATTCCCTGCTATCCAAGAAGGCTTCCATAATTGCAGAGCCGGCACATATTGCTCTGAGACTGGGCTCACCCGAGGAATTGCCACGTCCTGCTCATGGCTGCTTTAATTCCTCACTTCCACGTATTGGGCATTGTTTGTTTTTTTGCCACTGGTCGCTCAAGCACAAACCAGGGACGGACAGACTGCGGGCGACATCCACTCAGAAAGCTTTCACCTCGGGCTTCCACGTAATGGATTTGCTAACCGAGCGTTCCATTTCGTGTAAACGAGACATCTTCCACCTTTGTCTATGCTCACTCTATGAGTATAGATACAGACTTTCATCTTAACCATTGCGTGCGACTGTGGCGCTTTTTTCCACCTTTAGTAACCGCTCACGAGGTAGGCTACACGTGCTGCCGGCTTAACACCTTATCTCTATGCATCATTGAGCGAGTAACGGCCAGGCCCTCTCATCCGGGGATCCCTCATATCCCCCAACTGAGAGCCTTCGAACAGGTATCTAAACTAAGCATGTAGCGTGCTCAGCATCTCACCTCCACTTTGAAGTAGGTGAGTATCGGTCTGGCTCTCACATCCGAGGGCTTATAGCTTAGAGCCGTTCAGCCATATCCCTCAGCTGAGAGCCTTAGAGTATATGTCCGGACCAATAATTTCTGCCTTCGTACGCCTGATGTGAACTTTTGATTGCTATCCTCAGTTTACCTGCAGAGCAGCAGGTTGTGTATCTCTTAGTCTGGCCCCTAACCCAAGTCCTGTCCGACACACCGTTGTGCTTCCGTCGGCTTAGCTCTTGGGGTAATTGGGACATGCAAGCGGCGCCCCCCCCCCCCCCCAACGACAAGGTGAAGACACGTGGGGGGAGGGATTCATTTTTATTGACCTGAACTTCCAGCCTAAAGTGGGTATCGGGAAATGTTAGGAAAAGTGCTAGAGACCTCATTATCCATCGGGTAGCGATTGGTATATAGAAATATGGGTCCAGCACCATATACCATTACACCTGAAGACGTGGACAGGGGCCGTTTATTTCACTCACTATCATATGCCCAGTAAGACTTATTAAGAATTGTTAATTCTATCGATTGATTGCAGACAAAGCGCAGGATCTGCAACAATTAGTAGATGCGGTTGTTCTACACAGTGAGCAGCTGGGGTTAAATTGTAAAAAGACACAGATTATGGTCGTCACTAGGAAGAACGAAATACCACACTATACAAGTAAATGAGAATATTCTTCAACAAGTGGATCGGTACAATTATCTCGGAACAGTCATAACATCTGATGGGAGATGCCTTGAAGAGATTAGAACAAGAATCGCCATGGCGAAAGTAACCTTTAGCAAGATGAAAAACATTCTGACCAATAAAAAGATGTCAATTGAAACGAGAAAAAGAGTGTTGAGGGGATACACAGAGCCTGTTCTTTTGTATGGATGTGAAACTTGAACAATGTGCAGTCAAGCTGAAAAACATCTGATTGCTGCAGAAATGTGGTTTCTGAGGAAAATGCAAAGAATACCATGGACAGACAGAAAAACCAATGACCAAGTACTACAGGAGACAAATGAACATCGTAAACTGATTAGAGAAATTAGACGTAGACAGTCAAAATTATTTGGACATATGAGAAGAAATGGATTGGAGAACTTAGTGACAACTGGTAAGATCGAAGGGAACAGACCAAGAGGAAGACCGAGAGGAAAATACCTGGATGGCTTAGCCGCATGGCATGGACGAGACAGGAACACTGAGCTGATCCACGACTCTGGTGATCGAGTGAAATGGCACATGATTGATTGATTGAATTCTATCGCAGACATACCCAACGCTTAACCGACGCTGAGGCTTTGAGGACAGCATGACGCGCAGTTTCATAATTGCTCGACATAGCGAGTCGAAGGTCCGAAATCTGCCACGAGCGATTTGGAAGCAGACCGCTTTGGTGAGGCGTCGGCCATTGGGAAATTAGTGGCAAACTACTGAACCAGAATTGCCTGGTAAATCATAAACAGCCATTTTTTTTTTTTTGTTACTCAACGCTTTCAGAGCAATAGGGTTGATTTCATGTTTTTGTCGAGAGACATGATTCTTTTGTGTCAGCTTGAATGTTGATAAATGTTGTCAATCAGGTACAAATAGGACTGGCGAAGAATCTTTTAGTAAACAGGATGTTACGGACTGAGCGTGTTAACTGATCCAGTGCCGAAGGATTAATATATCGACTAATGTGGCCTCCCAGTTGGACAGAAGGGCGACATATCGCCATACTATGCTCTTTGTTATTTGTTTCGTTTCGCAGCATTTTCCGCAATTTGTGTTATAACTTTCGTTTTGCGGTATCTTCCGCAATTTTAATACTTAATGAATAGAAATTTACATTATAATATAAAGGGCGTTTATTTGAAATCCGTTCGTGCCGCACCGCGCGTAATTGCGTACGTTGAACATGATCATGTCATAGTCATGTGATAAGTACTGACCAATGAATAAAAGAGCACGTGCTTATCGTCCTATGATGCATAAATTCTGTGTCTGACCGTTGAGAAAGTGGCCGGGTTGTTTCAAAGAGCAGTGATTCGGTTTCTTTCATTTGAAGGATGTCGACCAGTGGACATTCATCGAAGAATGCAAGCAGCATACGGTAACAAATGTGTGTCGAAGACAACAGTGACAGACTGGGCACGAATGTTTCGGAAAGGACATCAGTTCACGACAGATGTTCGACGGTAGGGTCAGGCGCATATTGTTGCAAGAGAAAAAAATCATCGCAAAAATTGATGCAGCAGTACAGATGAACCTCTGTCGAAGCATACATTGGCTAGTGAAAGAATTTGAAGTGTCAATTGGGACGTAAGAAACTGCAATATCGGAAGGCGTGTTCAGTGGGTACCACGGATGTTGACTGACCACAAAAAAGAGGAACGCATGGGATGGTGTTTGAACCACTTGCTGAGTTACAGAGTGGAGGGTGATGAATTTCTCTTCCGCATAGTGGCAGGCGATGAATCATGTTGTCACCACTTTGAGACGAGCAGCAAAAGAGAGAGCATGCAATGGAAGCATTCTAGATCACCAAATGCCAAAAAATTCAAGTTAGAGGTTTCTGCTGGTAAGGTAATGCTGGGCGCATTTTTTGACCAAGAAGGGCTATTGTTGGCCGACTTTAAAGAACCTACTTGCAAACACTAGACAAGCTGCAAAAAGCCACCAAGAATAAACGACCCGGCATGCTTTATCGCGGTGTGATTTTGTTGCACGATAATGCTCATCCGCATGTCGCAAAGATTGTGAAGGAAGAAGTGGGAAATTATGCAACATCCGGCCTATACACCTGATTTGTCACCATGTGATTTTCATTTCTTCGGACCTCCAAAAAAAAGCTCACAAGGGGCAACGATTTCACACAGATGCAGACGAAAGAAACGCGGTAAATACTTGGTCCAGTGAGCAACCACAATCGTTTTTTTGCGGACGGCATTCGCCGCCTACCTAAGCAATGGGATGCTTGCCTGAATGCCTACGGCGACTTCTTCTGACTAACCCATGGTGCATAATTCATTCAAAATGAATGCTTTGTTTAAATCTACCACACCTGTTAATGTTTCTTTCATGCTTTTGTAAGAAAGCTATTGGAATGGGTGTCAAATGAACGTCGCTAATACTTATTGATTTATTTTGGTCTTCTTTCCCCCCCCCCCCCACCCCATACCGGGTCCAGTCAAGGATATGTACTACTGACGAGCTCAAACGAGAGCGAAACTCGAGTCTAGTGCTTCCAACTTGACGTGGGCAAGGTTTTAGGTTCGTACTGGAATACGATCAGCGATGCCAGTAATGGGCTGTGCTCAATAATTAAATTATAATACTTGTTTATTTGATTATTTACTGTGTTTGGTCCAAAACTACTTTTATGTTTGGCACTGAATCAGTCGCGAAGTGAAGATCATCATCATATATCCCGGCACACGGAATAAACGTTCAAATCTCGGTCTTTGGTCATCTTGATCAATTCAGTTGGTTTTTCTCAGTGCAGTCGTATGAGCTTATCCGACATCATTTCTGTCTGCGTCGCCTGCATTTGATTTGTCCCCTCTTCTCATTTCGTGACCAAGGAACATTGTTTGTATCTCTCTTACAGCTGTATATAAATTTATCTTCTCCTTAGACTCTTCAAGGCATGTTAATTGCTCTGGCAGTCCAAGGTATTCGTATAATTCGTCTCAGAAACTGAATCTTCGTTGTTTCCAACATCTTGCTAATTGTGTTCGTTCACAAGACAAGATTCATTGCTATGCAGAAGACCAACTTCTATCCAGCACTCTCTTTCTGACATTTAATAAGGTGTACGAGATTTTTTTTTATGGGGGAAAAGGGGGGGGGGGGGGGTTTAAATCTGATTGTTAATACTAACCCTTCGCTAAACTGCACCATTGACCTTTCAAACAAATGAGGCTAAATTGGGATATTGGTGTCATACGCATCAGCGCGTCCTCGATGTACGCACTTTGTAAACGAAATTAGGGACTTGTGATGTGACAGAAACACCAGCGTGGGGTCTCTAGAGCAGTGGTTCTCAGCCGGTGGGGAGTTCCCCCCCCCCCCCCCCTCCCTTTCCGAGAACATTGTACCGATTCACTTGTTGAAGAATATTCCCATTTACTTGTATAGTACATTGTGGTATTTTCTTCTTCTTAGTGATGATTATTGTCAGTGAATTGGGAGGTGAGGTACACACGTCCGTGCTGGATAGGACACTCGATGAGACAACGAGCTAACAGTATAACGGGTTAGTCCTTTCTATCGGATGCACAAGACAAAGAAGATATGTTTTAAAGTTGCATATCCTTTACAGGACGTCGCAGTCAACACCAGCATTCTACTGCGGTTGTTGTCTCGGCAAGTATTTTTTTTTAACGTTCAGTCGTTTGCCATTGCTTTCTGAACGACCGGCTCCCATACCAACACGTTAAAACCAGCGCGACACGGTCTGCTGCAAATCGGTCGCCGCTGTGTTTCGAACGCGGGTAAGCGGCATTACGAATCGTGTCCACAACGCCATCGCCACGGAAACGGCCAAAGAAGATATAGGAAGGACACCCCCCCCCCCCCCCCCCCCCCCCCAAAAAAAAAAATGAAGAGAATTAGCTGCATGTGGGCATTGTGGCGAAAGTTATGAGGGGAGTTGAGTTGAGTTGAGTTGAGTTGAGCTAAGAACCGACATCACTGCACTCAGGACATTCCCATGCCCGCTCTGTCCCCTCGCCCAACAGCCAGCGAACAGTCATACTACTAATCATCCCCACCGTTATCTCATTGATAGTTCTCCTTGTCTTCCCTCTCAGCTTTGAAATTCTTCCAGAACCCCTGCCGACCCCCCGTAATATCATTCTTTCCTCATACTGGTTCTGTCTGTTTCTCCGCCTTCTCCATCTGGTCCCACAGGCGCTCGACCACCTCTTCCCTTTCCATAGGTAATCTATCACCAAGAGGTGCATCCCCTGCCAGCCTATCAGTCTGTTAATACGAGGGGAACTACAAGAGATTAATGAGCCGGCTCCGTGGCGAAGGCCTTACGGGCGTGATTCGTAAGTCCGCTTACCCTCATTCGAAACACAGCTGCGACCTATTTGGCAGCAGACGCCGTTGCGCTGGGTTTTAACGAGTTGGTATGGGAGCCGATCGTTCAGAAAGCAATGGAAAACTACTGAACGTAAACTTGCCAAGACATCAACAGCAGTAACAATGCTGGTGTTGATAGCGATGTCCTGTAAAAGAAAAAAAGAGAGATTAAGGGATATGATATCTTGGCGTGAGATTATTGAAGGTTCGGAGGTCAGCGTGGACGAATGAATAAAAGCTCTCGCCCTTAAACATCCGATGTGCTGATGCCGAGTTAGCTGGTTTAACCCCCACACCGGTCGGCTGGACTAAAATGTTGACTTCCTGTTCTTGACTTGGGGACGTAAATTACAAGTACCTCAGAAACCGGAGTGGGTTCGCCTAATGGCGAGGGATATTAGTAACAGGGAAAGGTAATCCACAGACACAAAATCAGTCCCGTGCACTAGAAGTAGTAGCACGTGTATCGACTATGCTTGAGTTCAAGAACGAGCTAACGTTAAAACACATTGAAGGTTCATTCTCCATTGGAGGATTAAAACAGGAGGGAGAAAAAGTAGTAGTAGTTGTAGTACCAGTTGTTGTAGCACTGGTAGTAGTACCACTTGTTCTTAGTGGTGTACTGCTTGCTTGCTTGCTTGTGTTCGTTGGCTTGAGCTCCAACGCGAAGTCCTGTATGTCGGATGAAGGCATCCTGTTGTCCAACATCAGTGTGATGTCATACAGGACCTGAGGTTTGCGTGAGTATCCGTTGTCCCATGTCTGGCTTATTGGTGTGCAGACTGGTGGTTCCTCGCCGTACAGGCAGACACTCTCCGACTTCGGAAGAATCGGCGATCCTATTGACTTTAGCCAGGAAAACGAAGGGACCTGTTGCCCAGGACGCTCGACGAGGACGCGTCAATAGGTCTTGGCCAGTATATAACCCGGCCCTGGTGCCTTGGAAACACCTCTGCGTCCCAGTGGTGTACTATCTGTTGTAGTTGTTATATTATTAGTAGTTGTTGTAGTTATAGAAGTAGTTATTGTTGTAGTTTATAGTAGTTATTGTTGTTGTTGTAGTTATAGTATTAGTAGTTGTTGTCGTAGTAGTTGCTTTAGTAGTACTATGTGTTCTTGTAGTAATGGTAGTAGTAGTAGCTGCAGCTGTTGCGAATGAAGTATAGGAAGGATGATGAAGAGATGTAGAACCAAGGATTCTGCTCATTACACAACTACCAGTGTTTCGAGTTGCCAGAAAGTACGTCCGAAATTGAAGTCAATTGTTAGTCGCATCACTGGCCTCTTTGAATTACTGTCGCACCACTGGCCTCTTTGAATTACTAATGACATGTAAGGTCACATCCTTGCATACTAATTGGCGTCGGTATAACATTGTAGTTCATTAATTATGGTAGACCGGTAACAATTTGTGACACCCATATTGTAAATAGGTGCCTCGGTAAAGTTATCTCTTAAATTAATAAAGTGGTATGTGTTTTCAATTGATACTTTTAATTCTTTCTGTCTCAGACTTTTGCCTACTTTTTTTTTTTTTTTGCATATCCCTTACAGGACGTTGCAGTCAACATCAGCATTTTTCAGCTGCTGTTGATGTACTAGGCAAGATTACGCTCAATGGTTTGCCATTGCTTTCTGAGCGACCGGCTCACATACCTCGTAAGTTACGAACGCGGCAAGAACCGCTACCAATTCTCGCGCAGGTTACGTTACTCACAAGAATATACGGGATTACGGAGAAAGTCGTTAACCCCTTAGTTAGCTTTCCTTATTTCAAGTAACAGACCTGCATTAATTCTAACGGACTGAGCGCTAAAAAAACTATTCTGTTAGCATTGATTTATGATATTTCTGTAACTGTTTCATCTTACATATGGTTACTCGCATCAGATGAAGATAGTTCACAGTCTTTGGACATGTTATGAGAAGGGGAAAGTTGGGGTACATCGTCACAACATGAACGTTGGAGTGGAGGGGAGGCAGGGGGAGACCATGAGAGAAGATGCCGGACAGTTGAACATCTTGGCATAGAGGAACATCGGTATCAGAAATGAATGGCAGTACACGAGATAGAAGGCTGTGGACAGACATGATTACCAACGTCACATGGCATGGACTATAAGATCTTTACATAAGGGATCCTCGATAGCGAAGTCTGAAATCGGAGTGGGTTCGCCTGATCCTGATAGCGAAGGACGCTGGAAATAGGGAAAGCTAATCCTCACGCAAAATTAGTCCGTCCGGTGCATTAGGGGTAGCAGCACGTGTATAGACTAGGCTTGGGTTCAAAGCCAGCGACTAAAATTTGAAAAGAAAACATGTACGTGTGTGTGTGTGTGTGTGTGTGTGTGTGTGTGTGTGTGGTGTCTGTTGTGTTACGTATGTTGTGTTATGTATGTTGTTATGTATGTTATGTAATGTATGTATGTTATGGATGGGATGGATGGATGTGTGTGAATGTATGTGTCTGCATGTGTCTTCCTGTCTATATGTATGTATGGATGGATGGATGTGCGCACCAGTCTCCCCCCCCCCCCCCCATGCATGTTCATGTCCAATGTGTCTATAAGGTCCCGTGTCTGTCCTCGTGCTGGTCGATCTCCCCCCCCCCTTTCCATCAGGAACCAGTCCCCCCCCCCCCTATGCATGTCCATGTCCAGTGTGTCTATAATGACCCGTGTCTGTCTTCGTGGTGGTATACCCCCGCCCCTTCCATCATGAACCAGTCTCCGTCTCCCCCCATGCATGTCCATGTCCAATGTGTCTATACTGTCCCGTGTCTGTCCTCGTGCTGGTATACTCCCGCCCTTTCCATCATGAACCAGTCCCCCCCCCCCCCCCCCATGCATGTCCATGTCCAATGTGTCTATAATGTCCCGTGTCTGTCCTCGTGGTGGTATACCCCCCGCCCCTTCCACCATGTACCAGTCTCCCCCCCCCCCCCCCATGCATGTCCATGTCCAATGTGTCTATAATGTCCCATGTCTGTCCTCGTGGTGGTATACCCCCCGCCCCTTCCACCATGTACCAGTCCCCCATTACTGTTTCTTCCAAGCCAATATGGCCAAAGTATTTCAGTTCCCGAGACACGATGCTGTGTATAAGCCCGGTCATACTTTATTCTGTTTTTCGAACTTTGATCTCGTGAAAACATTGTCTTTGCATTCTTGATAACATGATATAATACATGACAGCCAGTTTCAAATTACCGTGGTAGACAATTCAAATTACTGTGTGAATATGTGTGTTTTATATTTCAGCTTGAGAAAATGATTGCAGATAGGTTACACACTGAACGCATGAGACGTAAGATGGTGTGCGGTGGTGAAAATGACCATGTTTTCACATGCATCCATTGTGGACAAACATGTACAGCAAGAATTGGTCTGATCAGTCGCATTCGCTACCGCCATGGGTTGTAGTTATTATACCTTTTTGAAGCACAATGTAACAAACTATCGACAGTCAAGACGGCAAGGCGCCAATGAATTAATGACTGACCAATGCGCTGACGACATGCAGCAAATATGCCAGGCAATAAATCATGCAATCTATTGTTTGTGTCTTCGTTATTAAAATTCACTGTGGGAAAACATTGTTTTGAATTTTCATTTTTAGTTTATCAGTTTAAATCTCTTCATTTGTTATATTGCATTTCCCCCAGTGACGATTTGTGGTACGTACTTATCATTAACACAAAGCTTTGCAGCATGAACTGAATGAATCAGGCGTGCCCTTGTTTAAAATCGGACCACTTAACAACTACAAACACGCGTGTCAATCACTCCGCAGCTCAAATGTACTTGTAATCACATTACACCAGTGCCCTTTTAGCACCTGCCTTGTAATAGATAGATCCTGTTTTAAAGAAAAAATGGTGTCGTTTGACAGTCGCCTGACTACATGGCGCCACCTTCGCGGCCTATTTTCTAACTGTGACTAAATATGTAACCCATAATGTTTGCTTGAACTCAAATAGATAATTATGTGCATTATTTGTTAACCTTGGGGTATATCATTTTCTCTAAAAGTACAGAATAACAGCGGGGGGTGGGGGTGATACATTAAAGAAGTTAAATGTAGCCTAACCGATGGCAGCATTTCACAAGACGATGAAAATTCAATTGTAGTCACAAATAAAGAGCCATTTTGCACCTTTTGGCGCAATGATCATATGATGCTTTTCTTTTTTTTAAATATTGTTGCATATCCCTTACGGGACGTTGCAGTCAACACCAGCATTTTCCAGCTGCTGCTGATGTACTAGGCAAGTGTTACGTTCAATAGTTTTCCATTGCTTTCTGAACGACCGGCTCCCATACCAGCACGTTATAACACAACGCGACACGGTCTGCTGCACAAAACGGTCGCAGCTGAGCTTCGAACCGCGTTCGCAAGCCTTTATATGATGCTAGGCTCCTATTATTACAGACCAGTCGCCACTCAGTAGGTGATGTGGTCAGTGTCACGCCGACCGCCTTTACTTCCAAACACAATTTTGGTACACATTTTAAGTTGGATCGACCTGGTACTCCAAAGTGTAAAAATCCACCCTATGCGGATTCGAACCCATGGCGACTGATCCGGCTGGCGAGCGTCGTCCACGGCTCCCACGAAGAATACTCATGAAGACATATAGTTGAAGAATGAGATGAGAAATAGTTCTTAAGAGTTCTCCATACATGAGTCGTTCTAAATACTTTTAACCTGTTGCCTTCAGTCTAGTGTGCTTGTTTACTAACTGCTGCAAGACTTGGTACATATTAAAAACTGTGATCGTACATTTCTCCTCAGTTTCATGGTATTTATGGTATTCTATATTACATTGATTTCCATATTTATACGATGTTATGCATCTCTTGAGTTTCAACTACTTCTAAGCAAATGTTGATCTGAATGTATACCTTTGCATCTAACAAACGTTTACTTCAAGTTTTAAAAAAGTTAGTTACATATCCTTTACATGGCGTAGCAGTCAACCCCAGAATTTATTGGCTGTTCGTGATTCCTGGGCAAGTTTACGTTCAGTAGTTTGCCATTAGTTTCTGATCGACCGGCACCCATAATATTTCATAAAAGTCAACTTCAAGTAGATATACTCTTAAATTTCCTGTTAATACAGATATGATCAATTTGGTGTTCGGTATTGTAGTCTGGTGATTCCCCCGTTGCCTTATGTATTCTTTTATGTGGAAAACCACTTCCTCACAAGACAAATGCTACAGAAAGACCTTCGTTTTAAATGTGCGATTACAATGGGTATAATAAATGCTCTACATTCAAACAATATCAGTGACGATGTGTTTAAAGTATTTCGGCCAAATTATAATGCATTCATTCATTCCTTTGATATATAACTGCAGTGTGCACCTGGCCAGATGTGACGAATATATTAGGCAATAAATCGTGCAACATGTTGTCAAGGGTTTCTGTGTTTAAATAGTTTAGTTTAGTCGACGGATCGTCACCGCACACGGGTGCAACCCATAAGTGCTCCGTTCTCCTCCTAACTCAAACCTGAGTCAGGAGAAACTCAGCTCAATGCACGAACTCCTTAGCACCGGCGAGAATCCTGAAATACTTTAGGTAGATTTTTAACTCGAAATTTTGCCCGGGAAGCGCCGTTAGGCTACTGTTTTTCGATTTCCAACTGCGAAGGGATTTTTTACGTGCGCAACAATACACACAGGCGTCCGATCTCACTACCCAGAGACCAGGGGAAATCTTATTACTAGAAGTCCACGAGAAAAGGTCCCGGTCATCACCGGGGCTTGAACCCGGGACCTCCAGCACTCGAGGCGGACACCATACCTCGAGACCACACAGCCCCCTTTCTGTGTTAAAGCCTCAATATGTTTGAGCAATGTGAACGTTACCCAGTGTTACGCATAAAAAAACGACAAAGAAGAAACCGTCAAGGAGAGATTTTACATGAAACTCCAAAAATTTTCTAGTAAGAGGATATCAGACCGTGAAGACACAAGGGTGGCGTTTTAGCACTCATACGCAATTCATATAATGCTAAAGGAATATTTCTGTTTTTAAATTATCTAAGGGAATACATTATTTGAAAGTTTAGTTTAGTCGTTAGATCAACATCACGGCGCACAAGTTTAACCCATAAGTGCTCCGTTTTCCTCCTAACTCAAACCTGAGTCTGGAGAAACTCAGCTCAATGCACGAACTCCGTTGCATCGGCGAGGATCCTGAAATACTTTGGGTAGATTTTTAACTCGAAATTTTGCTCGGGCAGCGCCGTTAGGCTACTCTTTTTCGATTTCCAACTGCCAAGGGATTTTTTACGTGCGCAACAATACACACGGGCGTCCGATCTCACTACCCAGAGACCGGGGAAATTTTATTACTGGAAGTCCACGTGGATTTTTTAAATAAATCCCGGTCCTCACCGGGGCCTGAACCGGTGACCTCCAGCACTCGAGGCGGACACCATACCTCGAGACCACTCAGCCCCCAACATTATTTTAAAAACACTGCCCTCTATGCTTAGTGCTAAAAAATTAGTTAACAACCCCCCCCCCCCACACACACACACACACACCCCCCCCCCCCCTCCAATTAATTAACCCATACTGGTGTTTCCTCGTGATTTTTTCATAACCAGTGTTCTCCGATCCTGTCTTGACATTTAAATCAACTATCACAATTTTGATATTGCTATTTCTTTTCTTAGCCTGTTCCGTGGTGAAGGTATTACGGACGCAGTTCGTAATCCCTCATACCCGCGTTCGAAACACAGCTGCGGGCGATTAGGGAGCAGACCACCTTGTGTTGGTTTTTTACGAAATGGTATGTGTGCCGGTTGTTCAGAAAGCAATGGCAAACTACTGAACGTAAACTTGCCAAGAGATCACAACAGCAAAAAAAAATGGTGGTGTTGACTGCGACGTCCTGTAAAGGATATGCAACTAACTTTAACATCTCTTTGCTTACCTATTTTGTTTTGAAGTTGCATGTAAATTCCTCCTTAATTGATTCATCTTTTTTTTTTCATTTTTGGCGCATAACATTGGATAACGTTCAAGTATTTGTTTTTAAATGTTGCCATTATTGTTCTAGAACTCAGTTTTTACCTCTGTGTGAATGTTTTCTCTGCCTCTGTAGATAACATTAAAGCCACTTCTTCACTGTGAGAGGTGAAAAAAGGGGGTGGAGATTATTCTCTGTACGGCCTGAGAACAGCATTGTTTCATGTGTGCTTAGAAACTTACTTTTTGTCTGGACAGTTCCACTTTGTTTCACACAATCTCAAAGTGTTAATCCTATAATGTTTCATTTCTGCTACCACCTGCGCTGTTTCCTAATTCATACATAGTTTTAACATTCCAGGTGTGAATCCTGGCGATTTTCCTAGGTGAAAGTAAGTTAACCAGCGCTCCAGACCTCACACAGTTGTCTTCATATAGCTTCATAGCTCTTTAAGAAGTCAGCAACACCTTTTAGGAGTGTCTAGTTCAGTGTTTCTCAACCGGTGGGGTATTCCCCCCCCCCCCCCCCGGGAGGAACTTTAGGGTTTCGAGGGGGGGGGGGGAATTAAAATTATTTTAAGATTGCGTTAATATAAGAACAGATTACTTGATTTTGTTTTTCCCTTCATGCTGTACGGTTCTGTACGTCTCACCCTTCTAAAATTCAATTTATAAAGTAAGTAGACCCACAAATCATGTTTTATCTGGACGTCTAGACTTGTTTTAGTAAGTGCTATTAAATTTAGCTTCCATTATTACGTATACTGTGTAGGGGCGGGGAGGGATTTTTAGGTAGGAAATACGAAAGGGTGGAATGACGTTCTGAAAATATGGTGAAGGGAGGCACGGGCCAAAAAAGGTTGAAAACCACTGGTCTAGTTGGTCGAGCGTCTAAGTACACTTGTTCCTGCAGCGAGCCGCCGTCGTCATTTGGAGGCTACAGGTTCGATCCCGTTCGGTAACTATAGCTTTCAAATTTTATGCTGTCTAGTGCGTCTTCTAGTCTTTATTTCCTTCTTTTCCTTTTATGAGCGCTAAATAATACTGTGTGTGTTTCTTTATGTAATTGTCTTAGTGGCCTCAACGGTTCTCCCCATTGATCTCTTCGTCAGCGGATTTATCCCCCCTTCCTATGTGCCCTGCTCATGGTTGGTTGCATTTTGTTGCTGAATTGTTCTACGTGATTGGGTAGCCTCTTACGGCATGCACGATAGGCTATAGTGTTACTATTGTATACGTCTGTTACGGATCCCAGCAATATGCGGGCGTGGATCCACATGTGTGCTTCTATATTGTTGCATGAGTCTACTTCTGCACCTCTTAAAAATGTCCACATCGTATAAAAAGCTGAACTAAATTTCTTGTTAACACAGATATGGTCAAACTGGTTTTCTGTGTTGTGTTCCGGTGATTCCTATGTCGCTTTGTGTATTCTTTATGTAGGAAATCATTTCCACTTATGACATTTTGATTCAAAAGGCAACACTTTTTGAATGATTCACCATTTTCGATTGGTTACCCCTAGGTCGTGTTCTTGAGGATGTCTTCATGATCATTGTTATTCGATCTTATCTTGGCATTTGTGCCTCCCTTCACAATTCTGATATTGCCAATTATTTGTTTGCATATAGTATTGTTGAAGTTTCATGTACAATCTCTCCTTGACGGTTTCATCGTTGTCGTTATTTTTTATGCGTAACACTGGGTCACGTTCACATTGCTCAAACATATTGAGGCATTAGCAATTATGTGGTTCCAGACAAATTTTTGCAAACAGAAAGATTTTATTTTTTAAATTTGCGATCACCGTGGGAGATAACACATCTCCACATTCGAGAAAACATCAGTGTCTATGTGTTTTAAGTATTTCAGTTAAAATATATATATTTTAAACAATTAACTTCATATAATAAATATAATTCTGCAGTCTGCACCCGACGGAATGCAGCGAAACATGCCAGGCAATAAATCGTGCAATATATTGTTTGAGGCTTCTGTGTTTACAATCTGGTTTGTTGATTAAATGGAGGTTTAAATCTATTTCCCAGTCCTTCACGTCATCTCCTCTCTTATCAATATCTTTTCGAGTGGCCATTAAAACTTAACGAGTATTAAACAGTTGGTGTCATTGGCTTCCATGCTTGATACCGCTAGATCTTTAGATGATGGGCTGTATTTGTTGTAATTCTAATTTACAATTCCTTTAGCATTATATCAAACCATATTATTTCTACCTGGTTTTTTAGTGTTCACGGAAATTTCACTTTATGGTATTGAATTGCGTATGAGTGCTAAAACGTCACCCTTGTGTCTTCGCCTTCTGATATCCTCTTACTAGAAAATTTGATGGGCGTTGAGGTGTGTCTCTTGTATGCATGCCACATCCATTTTGTCTTCATAAATGAGATGAGCTAAGAAGTCTTGTTTTCTTTTAAGGGCTCCTTCGGCATTCCGCTGTAGTGTGTTAAGTGTCTGAGGTGTTTGACCAGTAATTGTTGCCTTATCCAGCTGTGTATTTACTATATGACGTCATCATTAAGCGTGTGCGTTGCACTGTTTTGTCAATCATTTGGCTCAGTGCATCCAACCTTCGACAAGCGTTTTTCGGTTGCTTTTCCTAGCCTTTGACTGTCCCGTCTAGCTACAAGTCAATAGGTTTTATTTAGACTGTCCCCAGTCTACCTTCTGGGCAGCGGATTGTGTATTTTTTTTTTTTTTTAAGTTTATCTTCCCTAGCCTTTTACTGTTCCCGGTCAAGGGTCATAGAGAAGAGACGGGTCCTTGATGGCACAGGAAGAGATATCTATCTGCCAGGTGGATGACAAAGAGAACTCAATCGTGAAAAAGAGTGGGTAAATGTACCGGAAGACATGTCAAACTGGCACAGGGTAAAAGTAACACTGTGTCGTGAGTGCAGAGAGTGGGCAGCAGGCCGTACAGAGTTTGAGGTGCAACGACTGATCCAGGGCAACATACATCAAGTTGACATAGTGATCTACACCGATGGGTCGGTAATGAGAAACAGACGGAGTGACTGGGGCTTCATGCTGAAAGCTAATTTACAATGCTGGAAAAAGGAGAGTCTGGCGTACGAGATTACGATCTCCAGCATGAGAATGGAGGTGGAAGCAGTAACAGCAGGCTTCAGATGGTTGGAGGTCACCGCTGCAACAAACATTACATTCATTACGGACTCACGGAGTATGCTTAGTAAGGTTGAGAAAGGAATGTTTCGTGTAGAATGGCTTGCCTCGCTTCAGAGATCAAAGATTGTGAGAATTGTATGGATTTTCTGCCTTTGTCGAACGGGTGAGTGATAGGCTGGCAGAGAATGCACTTCTTGGTGGTAGATTACTTATGGACATGGGAGAGGTGGTCGGGCGCCTATGGGACTAGATGGAGAAAGCGCCGGAACAGATTGAGAACCCTCATGTGGAGAGGATGATATAGCGGGGGATCAGCTGGGGTTCTGGACGAATCTCAAAACTGAGAGAGAGATGACCACGAGAACTTTCAATTAGATGGCGGTTGCAACGACTAGTAGTATGGCTCTTCGCTGGCTGTTAAACGAGGGGACGGAGCACGTGTGGGCATGACATGAGTGCAGTGGTGTCGGTTCTTAGCTCATAACCCATTACTGTCCCCAGTCTACCTACGAGGCAGCAGGTTTTGTTATGCACTGTGTGATCTATCAGTGGCGATACGAAATTGTCACCGGAAAATATGTCTCGTGCATTCTCGAATAATGAAAACGTATTTGTGAAACACAAAGAACGAATTAAATTCGAAAGAATTAAAATCCTGAAATAAGACACTGCTGTAGTCGACACCGACGCTCCTTTCAATGGTATTTGTTAAAGTAGGAGCAGTTCTTACTCTAGCGTCGTATCGTTACTATGGACGCCATTTTTCAATGTCGAGAAATGCACATGAACCTAGGTGCGCGTTATCTTCTGTCATCTCTTGCACGGACACGCCTGTAGCACTCCCTGCCCATGAAATAGAAGTGAAACAAAATGTAACTAATGCAAATTCAGAGAGTCCCGGAAAGCTTTCCGTCCATGTCATGAATAATTAGCTTCTGAATGAGTCAGTCCTCACTAAACCTTGGTTGGCAACTGGTCTAGAATCGAGGCTCAGACAGGTGGATAGCTTCTGTACCAGATGTATTGGTGTTACCGACTGTTACCTTTCCTCTGGAGTAAATCAGGCAGTCCGAGAGAGGGATCATACTCCTTGGGCAACAAATGGTCTGTACAATTCAACTCAGGCTTTATGCAATGGTGAGGTATAACTCCATTCCTAGACCCCGCCATGAGTTGTAGTTATTATGCCTTTTTTGAATCACAATGTAACAAACTATCGTCTGCCAAGAGGGACAGGCGCCAGTAGAAGGAGTCAAGGTAGCCCATATAATTTCTTCTTCTGCGTCACGTGCTTGATTTGAACCAGACATCGGCGATCACGACACTTCAGTGCTCTCTAGCATTGGACACTTTAATGAAGTTAATGTTGTTGATATTATTGTTTGTTGTCTAATTGTTTCATCCGTCCACGTACACTCTTCTCTGTCATCCTCTGCCTCCCTTGGCTAGTATTTATTTCCAAATAAGTATAGTTTCTTTAATCTTCCTCGATCTTTATTGTTGTTATCATAGCCATCGTGTGTCGTGACGATAAATGTCAAGGTTCGACATATCACACGATCACCAGTCTCGGGTTAGGTCTGTGTTCTTGTCTCAATTATGTCATGTGTTCTTGTCTCAGTTATGTCATGTGTTCTTGTCTCAGTTATGTCATGTGTTCTTGTCTCAGTTATGTCATGTGTTCTTGTCTCAATTATGTCATGTGGCCAAGTCATCTAGGCATCTTCCTACCTACCTACCTACCTACCTACCTACCTACTTACCTACCTACCTACCTACCTACCTTCCTAATTATCTGTCTGTCTGTCGGTCTGTCCATCTCATTAAAAAAAAACACACACACACACACTTGCAAATATGAAAGCACGATTACCATACACAATCTGATGCTATCATAAACGAGGGTACGGACAAAAGAAAGGACAATTAATTCATCAGCCACATTACATATCTGTAACATGGAGGTGAATGATCAAATAAATAAATAATATGTACGGCCAACTAAATGCTGCTTACAACAAAATGAGGAAAAGGCGTATCCTGAGGAAAATCTAAAAAAGCGATCCATTTCAGCCTATTAAAAAGATTGACAGGCTGAGCGTCTCGAGGAGTTTAAAGGTTTAAATGGGGGGAGGGGTGATTAAAGAAGAGAGGATCGACTTCATTACACCTGGTTTTATCCCATATGGCCCGGATTTCTTTCACAGGGCAGCCTGCCGAAAGCGTCGCACAAAGCACGAACTCCGTAGCTCCAGCGACGACCCACAGGAGTCTCCGAGAAATTTGTACTGGTGCAACGAATGACGGTGTGCGGATTCGAACCCACAACCTTAGGAGCGCGAGGCAGGCGGCTTAACCACTTCGCCACAGAGACTCCCATTAACTTCTCCCCCATTCCACCCCACCCCCATCTTGAAGGCTGAACCTAATTGATTGGAGCTCACAAGAAAGGTCATCATCAAGTGCCCTGCCAGCTGGTGTAGGCGTTGATGGCTCTCCACAGATCTCGGTCTTTTGTTTTCTAGATCAACTCTGCTGATGATATCCCTCCATGCCACCGTCTCAATCCATCCAGCATCATTTCTCTTGGTCTGCCCCTGCTTCTCTTCCCCTCGATCTTTCCAGTTCTCACGATGTTCTCTTCTCATCACTTGGCCAAAGAAAGCTGTTTGTTTCTTTCTTATTGTTGTATATAGTGTTCTAGTTTCATTAGCCTCTTTCAGGCAATCGTTGTTAGTTACTCTGGCAGTCCTAGGAATTTGCAACATTCGTCTCAAAAAACACATTTCTGTTTCTTCTAAGTTCTTCCTAATTTGTTCAATTACATTCCAAGATTCACTGCCATACAGCAAAACTGGTTCTGTATAGCATTTCAGCACTCTCTTTCTTACATTCATTGATGGTGACTTATTGCATAAGATACTCGTCATTTTCTGAAACGCGGCTTTTGCTTGCCCTATGAGAAGAAAATGTTTGCAGCAAAGGGTCTTGCTGTCACGTCAGCCTAAAAGAGGCGACGGTAAATTAAAGGATTAAGTAAATATTGATAAATGGAATAATATCAAGACAGCGACATCTTAACAATGCATGGAGCTAGTTATAAAATCAATGTGTCTACATACAAGGAGATTGGAAGATTTACAGGAGCAAGGGTGAAAGGTTTAAGGGAGGCCACAATCTCCCGTCACACACAAGTGCGTGTGTATATATATGCGCGCGTGCGAGTGTGTTTGACACCTTGTAGGGTTTTCCCAGGCTAAGTCACACACCCTCTGCCTTTTTCTATTCTCGCTGCGCTGTCAAAGATCTGGGGCCGACTGGTAAAATTCAACTGTGTGAAAGTTCGCGTTGTTTGGGGGTGAAATGTCAGGGCCCGCCTACAGACCAGGGGACATTTGACCTCATTATGAACCAGCTACTAGCCTCACTGTGAACTATTTTTTTCTTCTTCCAAGCCTAAGTCAGAATTCAATACGAAATCGGATTTAGCTTTTAAGACGAACAAAAGTATACTGTACATTTGTTATTAATTTTCTTTAAGTATGTTATATTGTCGTAACTGCAGTTCACAATGAGTATGACTTTGTGTCTGCGTGTAACGGAGTTCATTGTTATTGGTTTAACTTTCATGAATGTTGTGTGTCCATTAGTTGTATATGCGACTGAAACGTTGAATGGAAATGCGGTTAGCAAAGGAGTAACGGGTCAATGGAATCCAGCATCTGGAGATACCAACCAGAACGTGCACTCAAATATGCAAGAGAGCTCCAATTGCGAACGTGAGTACCTCTCTGTGTTGTATGTATTTCTTATATTCTGATATTCTAATTCAGTTAACTGATACAGTGCCAATGGATGGTATATCGTTACCCGGGAAGGTTAACCTGGTCAACAAATGCTCGCACGAAGTCGGATGTGTCGGCCTAAAGGCGCAGTACCGCAGCTCGCTGTAAACAGACACAACACATCCGAAAAAAAGACTCCGGATGAACGCAGAAGAAGACGAGGTATATCGATAAATATGATTTCCCATTTGGACAGAAGGCCGTAGAAGGGCCATCGGGGTTTGTTTTGTTTTTTTTCGTTATCTTTCTCAATTTTAAAGCTCAGTGAATGGAAAAGTATATTATAATACTTATTGATTTGATTGTGTATCATGTTTGGTCCAAACCTAGGTTTTGTTTGGCATTTTTTTTTTTTTTTGCATATCCTTTACAGGACATCGCTGTCAACACCAGCATCTTTCAGCTGTATGTTGATTTCTTGGCAAGATTACGCTCAGTAGTTTGCCATTGCTTTCTGAGCGGCTGGCTCACATACCCCGTAAGTTACCGATGCGATTCGAACCACTGCTGATTCTCACCGTCATCACGTTACCCACGAGAGTATACGAGATTACGGAGAAAAGTCGCTAACCTCTAAGCCACGAAGCCGGCCGTTTGGCATTGAATTAGTTAATTATTTCTCTTCTATATCGACGTGCATTCCTTTGCCGGATATGTGGGTAAAAGTAATGGACCCTTATACATGCCTGAAGGTGTTTTGGGGAATGTGGTGTTAGATCTATAATTTTAGAGACGAATCGGCACTTGAAGGATGATATGGTCAGTATCACACCGCTCGACTTTACCTCCCAGTACATTTCTTAGCACCTATTTTAGGTTGGGCTGACCTGGAAGCTGAGGTCAATCTTAAATATCTGCCCCGTTACGGATGCGAACCCATGACTACCGAGCTGGCAGACGTGCTTCTAGCCACATCACTACCGCGACCCCCTGCCGCCCTGGTGACTCTGGGTTAAATTCGTGGCCCAGGTAGTTTAGGGATCAAGTCTCCCTCGTAAAGTTAGAGTTGAGGTGGCCATCCTGATACCAGCGATAGTAGACCTCGAGATTGTTTGATGAAGACAGTTTCGACACAAACATATCATCGCATTGACGTGAGGGTGAAGTCTTGTCTGCTTGTTACGAGGGTAAGTTAATAAGTAAGTCACAAATGTCTGTAGAGAAATGACTACACATGAACGCAGTTCTATGCAGCCGGTTTGGGAGGACCGATAAAATGATGGGATAAGTGCATCAATGTTGGTGGAAATTATATTGAGAAATAAAGGGACACTGTATGTATAAAAATAAACTTGTTTAAAGTTGTTATCATATTTATTTATATTTATACAGCCATTTGTGACTTACTTATTAACTTATCCTCGTACGTATGCACCGGACGCGTTGGTGTACCGGTTAGGAAGTAACGCTGACAATGTCCTGAGTGCGGTCGGAGGATGGTTGGATCCCTGGACTTGCGACTCGCTACGGGAGAGAAAGAGTAGCCACATATTACCCCATGAACTCAGTCCTTCACAATAATATGGTCCCAGTACATCACAGGCCATTGCAGGCTCATGCTTCAGTACATTATTTTTTAAACATACACTCATGCTTTTGCTTTTTAAACATACACTCATGCTTTGTCCGGCATCGAATCTCCACGTTAGTACGGTGGACGTACTACAGTGGTACAGAGATGCACGTCACCAAGGTTGGTTGGTTGGTTGGTCGGTTGGTGGGTTGGTTGGTTGGTGGGTGGGTGGGTGGGTGGTTGGTTGGTTGGTTGGTTGGTTGGATGGTTGGTTGGTTGATTGAGAGGAATTTGGAAACCTTGAGTTCTAACTCTTGAGTCCCTTGACATTTAGGTCGTCTGAGTCATGGATAGGTCTGGCATCTATCAATGTGAGGTTGGTGTGGATACATGTCTTCCGACCCGGCACACTTAAGGACATTATACAACAGGGGCAGGGATTTATAGCACTGTTGATCATAAGAGGCGGGACTGGTTTGCGGCCAACAGCCGGACACTGCAGCCATTGATTGATAGAAAGAAGACAATTCTCTTAAGAAATAAGGAAAGGACAACGCGAAACACTCTCATTTAGCTGAAATAAGATGGGAAGGATCCCGGGAAGGTTTACCCGGCCAACAAACGCCGACAGAAGTCGGATGTGTCGGCCTATAGGCGCAAATAAACAAGCACAACGCAAAAACGCCCGAGTGAGAGTGGAATGTCCTTCGAAATACCCGGGATGGTTAACCCGATCAACAAATGCCCGCAGAAGTCGGATGTGTCTGCCTAAAGGCGCAAGTAAACAGGCACAACGCAATTACGTCTGGAAGAAAAAATACTCCGGATGAACGCAGAAGAAGAAGAAGATAGGAAGGATGTGCAAAAGGCAGCCAGCCTGTGTGAGAACGACAATTGGATCAAGTATGCGAGTGCATTCAAAATGCGAGTGATTAGGGAAACATCTTTGGCATGTATGAAGGGATAAAGAGGGCCTGTGGTACCGTAATTAAAAGAAGTCATAAAAAACTTTCATTTACTGTCAATATAGTACCTAGCAGTGTATGTATTCAAATTATCTCATGTAGCGCAAAAACATAAAGAAACACGATACCACTTTTCTTGGCTGTTCAACGAAAGTCACGGAATGTTTGTACGTTTTGTTTTGGTGGGGATTTTAGGAGAAGGGGGGGGGGGGGGGGGATCAAAATTGAAAACATTTATTTAAGCTCATTTTGTAGATATACTTATCATCATCATGTCTCATGCCGATATGTGTTTTGCCTTCTTACATGGTTACCAGAGTCATAGATCAGCTCTGTGTTCTTGTCTCGACCATGCCATGTGATTAAGCCATCCAGATATTTACTTCTTAATTTTGCCAGTTGTCACCAAGCTGTCTAGTTTATGTCTGCTCACAAAGTGCCCAACAAACTTTGTCTAATTTCTCTTATCAGTTTCACGATATTCATTTGCTTCTTGTAGGACTTACTCGTTGGTTTTTCAGTCTGTCCAAGATATTCTTGTCATTTTCCTCATAAACCACGTTTCCACTGGTATTAGATGTTTTTCATCTTGTCTGCTCATTGTACAACGTTTCACATCCATACAAAAGTACAGTTATAGTGTAGCACTTTAACACTCTTGTTCTCGTTGCAATTGATATCTTTTTATTGGTCAGTATGTTTTTCATCTTGCAAAAGGCTACCTTCGCAATGGTGATTCTTGATTTTAACCTCTTCAAAGCACTTCTCATCAGATGTTATGACTGTTCCAAGATAGTTGTACCCGATTCACTTGTTTAAAAACATTCCCATTTATCCCTACATTGTATTGTGGTATTTCTTTATTCTTAGTTATTACCATAATCTGTGTCTTTTTACAATCTAATTCTAATCCTAGTTGTTCACTGTGTACAATAACTGTATTTACTTAATGTTGCAGATCCTGTTCATTATCTGCATGCGCATTATCTAATGTTATTGATGTCATGTCACCCAGCGGTGATTCCTATTATATCTTCTAAATTTCTAAAAATACTTTTACTGTACATGGAAAACAGATCTGGAGACATTATGCATCCCTGTTGCACACCTCTCTTAATAGGCTGATATTGATCTACTTCATTATCAATCTTTATGGCGGCTTGCTGTTTCCAATACATATTTTATTTACAAGTCAAAGGTATTTCACATCAATTTGTAGATCTGTAAGCACCTTTATCATGTTGACACGTCTTGCTCCCTCGAAAGCCTTTGTGTAATCAATGAAGCAAAGATGTAGGTCTTTGTTTACTTCTATTAAACGTTCAATTAATGTTCTTGGCAAACACACAGGACATCTCTTAATCTTATTATAATACAGCGCGGCCCTGGAAAGCTTACTCATTTGTTGTAACAGATTATATGTGTGGTTAGAGCATTCTTTAAAGTACCTTATCGCTGATATGCTCAAGGAATAATTTTAGAAATGTTAGTTAGTTGCATATCCTTTATAGGACGTAGCAGTCAACCCCAGCATTTTTTTTTTTTTTTTTGCTGTTCGTGATGCCTGGGCAAGTTTTCGTTCAGTAGTTTGTCATTGCTTTCTGAACGATCGGCACCCATACCATTTCATAAAAAATCAACGCAAGGCGGTCTGCTACCAAATCGCCCACAGCTGTGTTTCGAACGCGGTATGCGGTATTACGAATTGCGTCCGTAACTCCTTCGCCGCCGATCAGTTTGTCTCCAAAAGCTAGCAAAGAGTTCCCATGATGATTATTCCAGTAGCAATTAGATTAACTTATTCAGTGCCGAAAAATAATATATTGCCAACTATGACCTCCCATTTAGATAGAAGGACAATATATCAACATGGTAGGGTCATTGTGTTGTTTGTTTTGTTTCGCTTATCTTCCGCAATTTCAATGTGCAGTGAAAGGAAATTGACATTTTAATTCTTGGTCATTTTATTGTGTACCGTGTTTTGTCCAAACCTTCTTTTTCTTGGGTACGAAATCATGGGGGAGGGGGATTGCAACAGGGTGCTCCTCTTCCTGCTGATCTCTCTGCACGTCGAGTTGCATTAGGTCCTCATTAGACAACTCTTCTCCGCGTGAAGCAAGCAATTCATCAATGTCAGCTTCCTCCATCCCTTCAAAACCAGCTTTAGTAGCTAAGTTGGCGATCTGTCTTCGAATAGCATGAACGTCGTCAAATTCACAAAAGTCGTGCACACATTCTGGCCACAGTTTTCGCCACACATCATTCATGCATGCTGACGTTACCTCACTCCATGAATCAGCAATGTTGTAAATGGCCCTGAGGATGTTGTAATCTTGTCAGAATCCCTTAATGATAGGCTTACCTTTACCGTCCGTAGCCTTGATGAGCCGTGAGAAGGCGCGACGCAAATAATAACTTTTGAAAGTTGCAATTACACCTTGGCCCATTGGCTGGATCAATGAAGTCGTGTTTTGTGGCATGAATACGAATTTGACGTTCTCGGACAAGTCGTCCAGATTGACTGGATGACCAGGGGCGTTATCCAATAGCAGCAATGTCTTAAATGTCAAGTTTCCTCTAGCACAGTAATCCCTTAGAGCAGGAATAGCATAAACAGTTACCCATTGCTGGAATAACGTTCCTGTTATCCAAGCCAGGTGACAACGTTATGGCGGAATGTAGCGACGTAAAGTGAAGTTATGTTCCCTATGTGACAACGAGGTTATAGAGAAACGACGTAAACTGAAGCGACGTATAGCGGGGCCTCCCTGTATAATCATTTTAATTACTATCAATATCGATTATTTGGTTCTTTCGGAATTTGAAATTTAAATATTGAGCTCAACCCACTACTGGCAACGCTGATCGTATTCTGGTATCTTCTTCTTCTTCTGCGTTCATCCGGAGTTTTTTTCCCGGATGTGATTGCGTTGTGCCTGTTTACAGCAGAGCTGCGTTCTTGCGCAGTTAGGCCGACACATCCGACTTCTGCGGGCATTTGTTGACCGGGTTAACCTTCCCGGGGTATTCTGGTATGAACCTAAGGCCTATCCACGTCAATATGGAAGCACTATACTCGAGTTTCGCTCTCGTTTGAGCTCGTCAGTAGTGCATATCCTATCAATATTTAAATTTCAAATCCCGAAACAACCAAATAATCAATTTGATTATTGCTCACTGGATTTTAGGCGGCCTGGTGTGCCTTGCCAGTGAGAAGTCCTGATCGTTCGGGTCCACATCGATTGACGGACGTCAGTCGCGGCGATCGGGCAATCTTGAGCTATAGCCTACGATGGGTAACGTTGTAATATTCTGTTATGATAATTTGGCTGTGCCCAGCGTGTGCCACGTGGTTTACACACCCGCTTCACACGCCAGTGATCCGGGGCCTGTTTCCGGATCCGGTAAAGGATATGCACTACTGACGAGCTCAAACGAGAGCGAAAGTCGAGTATAGTGCTTCCATACTATCAATATCATTGAACATATGATGGTTATCCAGATGATGATAATGAAACTATAGAGGTTTATGCCATAGAACAATCACATATATGTGGTGATGACAAGCAAGTACATAGCTCCAAAGTTACTTGTATCCTGTCTGGATTAGTGGCCGGGTTACATGTGAGATGATGCTCCATCTCAGTAGGGTTCTGCTTAGGTCCAGTAAACACCTACGATCCAGTAAGAACAGCCCGCCGGTTTCCTGGAATACTGTCCAGTCCTGCCGCTACCTGGTCGTCCCTCGTTCTTGAGATCTATACTCTGGCGCTCTTATTGAGAGCTTGGAAGACATAATCAAGAATATGTATACACTAGTTCTACGTCAGTACAATCCTAGGTAATACATACAATCTATAACCCCCATATACACGCTCACATTGACACGTCTGGTAATGTCTCTCTTCCATCTTTACTGCGTTCACTCTCCCCTTTCTCTCACAGCAAGTCAAATAGTTTGGCCATATAACTAGGTTACCAACCTAACAGAATACCATAACAAGCAATATGTACAGACCAAATGGAAGCAGAGGAAGAGGCCGACCACGTAAACGATGGGCGCAGGGAATAGCAGAGTCCATGGGAATCTCGATACATGAAGCCCATAAACGGGCAGTCTCCCGCTGTTTATACTTCACCTCGACACCGCAAAGTACAAGAGGAACAAGATTAGATGAGATAAGATTGATTGATTAATTGGCTGACTGATTGACCGAATAGATTTAAAATTAATCTTCACCGAACTTGTAATTTTTCACTGACGCCTCGATTGCCCCATTAAGTTTGTTATGCCGCACTATGAGAATATCAACTCAGGTCTCCATACTCCGTAGCACCGGCGTGAATTCCTATGTGTATATACACATATTAGACGTGCAAGAAATATTATAGAAAAAAACAAGCACTGCTCACGTTGTGCCCACTTGATTGTCAGTGTCATCATTTCTAAGCTTGTCTCTTATTATCTTTTGTTTAAGTATTGATCGCAAACATTCCATTGCTACTATAGTTATTCTTTCATCACTTACTGTGGGCTGCAAAGGTCGCAAGACCACGTTCAGGAATTCATCTCAGCTTATCTTGTTCAAACATTTTTTGGGCATGTTATGAGAAGAAATGACTTGGAGAACTTGGTGACAACTGGCAAGATCGAAGGGAAGAGACCAAGGGGAAGACCTAGAAGTAAATACCTGGATGACTTGGCCACGTGGCATGGTTGAGACAGAAACACGGAGCTGATCCACGACTCTGGTGATCGAGTGAGATGGCAAAACATGACGGCCCACGCTTATCGGCATCGCATAAGATGGATGGATATCTTGTTCCTCTTGTACAATGCGGTGTCGACGTAAAGCATAAACAGCGGGATAGTGTCCGCCTTTATATATCGATATTTCCATGGACTCTGTTATTCCCCCTTTCCATCGTTTACATGGTCGGCCTCTTCTTCTGGTTACATTTTGGTCTGTACATCATTGCTTGTTGTGGTATACTGTCAGTTGGTAGTCAAGTTATATGGCCAAACCATTTAACTGGCTGCTTTCTAATGTTCAGGAATTAAACTGGCCAAAACCAAGAGTACCTACCTCTCCGTGATAAGTCCTGTCCGCAGATTGGATTGTTGGTTTAGGTAACTGTCCAGAGTTCCATGTAACTAAATTGATGTGAAGATCAAGCTTGGGAGAGGGAGAGAGAGAGAGAGAGAGAGAGAGAGAGAGAGAGAGAGAGAGAGAAAGAGAGAGAGAGACAGACAGACAGACAGACAGAGAGAGAGCGAGCGAGAGAGAGAGAGAGAGAGAGAGAGAGAGAGAGAGAGAGAGAGAGAGAGAGAGAGAGAGAGAGAGAGAGAGAGAGAGAGATCTGATATACAGTCGATGAATGAATCACCAAAAAACGAAAAGTAGACGGTAAGATTTACTAGAAGACAATCACAGTTAGCAAAATGGACGTTTCGCCCAAAGCCTTCTTCAGCACACAAACAATAAACATACGCCGTCAGCGTCGAGACTGTACTTCGGTACCTGGTCGGCAGGGAAGTCTCTACACCAGCTACACCCCGGTAGACGCAAGCCCTGTTCAAGTAAGTACAAACGACAAGAATGCCATCGCAGCGAAATGAAGAGTTAAAGAGTTCAAGCCGACTCGGCTTGAGCTCAGAGATGTTTTCGTTAGAATATGTACATGTAACAACACGACAGTTCACATAAAACCAGTAATCCCCAAGCGGCGGCTGGGGGGGGGGGGGGGGGGGGGAGAATAAATCACGCGATTTAATGTTAGCCACTAGAAAGGCTAGAAAGAGAATATCAGCTGATGTCAACCTGGCCAGCGAAGGTGATGTCATCAGAAGTAAGTATTCAAACGTAAACAGTAGGAAGACAGGCTGAGGCCTGTTTACAGATGCAATGGGCCTATTTTGTTTTATTATTATGGAAGGTTGAAATCAGCTACAGTGCAGGGTAGTTAGACGGTTTTCTGGGACAGTCCCGGTTTTTAAGCACAATTGGGAGGATACAGGTCTTATCTTGATTCGAAGGAATGCAACCTAAAGACTAAATGTCATGATAGGGCAGACTAGACCCTAAACCTTGGTTGGAAACAGGTCTGGATCGAAGCTCCGACAGGCGGACAGATAGAGCATTGCTGTGCTGATCCGTCAGCTTGTCGTGTTCCATGTGTATTGGTGTTACATTTCCTCAGGAGTAAACTAAGGCAGGCCGAGAGAGGGGTCATGCTGCATTAGCAATACACGGTCTCTAAAATTCAGCCAACGCATTGTGCTATGGAGAGAGTTTTGTGCCTTGTTTTAAGTACAATAACTATCGTCTATCAAGACGGCAAGGTGTCAGTAAGGAAGGGGTTTCAAGATATTGAAGAAAAAACGTCCATGTCATTATTCTTTGATTCTTCTTATGCTATGATGCATGTCCTGGGTTCTCAGTTACAACACCTGCCAACCCTAATTTTGTTTGTGAATGGGCGAGACTGAACTCTTTCTACACAATACCGTTGTTGCTCGAACTCTGAACTCTTTCAGTATCAAGGATATGGAGGTACTTTAATGCTTAACTCCTTATACGATAACATGTCCACATTCATCAAGCAGCGCGATAAGGCAACAACTAGCATCCTTACACTTTCGAGATCTTCTTGGGGATACAGAAGACATAGACATGCTCATTAATACACACCCACAGAATCACATGTCTTATTCTGGCGTTGGTGATCATGTCTGCCTCGTGTATTGCCAAACATTTTTATTCGGTTGTTCCGTCATAGCCTTGATGTTAGACTGTCCAGCATCCTTTCCCTCCACCTCCTTCAGCCTCTCCTCCTTCCAACTTTCCCGTTGTAACGACATACTCCAGCTTTCCCCTTGTCCTAATATGCGTAAAGAATGTGGACTGTCTTCACTTGATGCGAGTAACCAGTTCTCCTAGTGAGTTAACTTCGTTCAATATATGTTCATTACTCTATATATTTGTTCGTTGTATTATCATCATTCTTCAGTAAAACCACATCTCCGCAGCTTCCACATAATTTCTCACTTGTCTGCTAATTATCCATGACTGGCTTCCGTACATGAGGATTAGCCCTATATAGCTCTTAAGAACTCTTTTCTTCATCTCGGTTGACAAAATATCAATTGCGGAGCATATTCTTCATCTTGGGTCTAAAAGGGAGACCAGGTCAGTTACACAAATCCGCAGCGATGCGGACTCGAACCCATGGCCACCGGCTGGCTGGCGAGCGTCTAGCCATTAAATGACCGCAGCTGCCAGACTGACAGTGACATACCTACAATCTGTGGAGAACCGTGGCCTATCTTTCACCTACTCTCATCCAGTCCGTGTATTCTGCCCGGAGTCATGACGCGGTAAATTAGTCATCATCATCATCGTCATTTTCTTCCACTTTTACCGTTAAGCTCAAGCGGCGTAGGGAGGTATAATTGGCGTTCCAGCGGCCGATGGGTAGCACCGGATAGTGTCATTCCGTGTGATTGTACACTGTCTTTGATGTCACCAATCCATTTTCTTCTAGGGCGCCCTCTTGCGCTCTTGGCAGATATTCTTTGATGTAGGGCCAGTGCTAGTATTTGATGGTGTTGCAATCTAACCAGATACCCACTGACATATGCCTGGGTTCACTGACATTAAGGAGAATGACCTTGCTAGTACATAAACAAGTGACCGGGCATGAGAAAGAATAGACGAATGTTGGAGACAATGAGTTAAGGGGTGTGAAGGGGTTTTCAGCCAGCTAGTGTGGATGGGGAGAGAGACAGTTTTAGGCTGGGGTGTAATGTTGTGGGGAGCCCAGGGAGGGGCTACACAGTAGGGTTAAAAGACAGTGGAAAACATTGACGGGGGCAGTTGAAGCTGAGACCGACTGCGGGTCGGGTCGTGTAGAGAGTTGATGTTTTGGACTCGGAGCTGGTCGGTGGGCTAAGTTGGAGACCTCCGTCCTGTGTGGTGTTGTTCTCCGAGTTTTGAAGGCAGGCCTAAAACCCAGTGGGGTTTGTATAGTTAATGGAGGCCTGAACCCAAAGTGGGTTGGATAGTTAGTGGAGGCTAGACCCAGTGTGTGGGTTGTATTGTGTGAGATCCAGCCGTGGATAGTAGCTGGATAACTGTCTTGTGAATTGGAGATTAATAAGGCCTTGAGAAGGCAGTAATGTGTGCTGGTTGAGTTGTGAGGAGGATATATATATTCTATGGATTATATTGTTTCTGGATATAGAATTATGTTCCGTTTGTCCGTGTTTCTTCTGAATAAAAAGATTATGTGCGCCAACTCAATCTTGTTTAATGACTGGTGGATGTGTACTGCGGGGGTGAGTTATATTGTGAGACAGGTGGCTAGCTCAACTTATACTCCGTAGTGACACACAAGGAGCAGTGTAACCTAGACAACGACCATCTCACTCGATTATTATTAAGAACATCGTGAGAGCCACACCATTTGATATACTGTCTCTCAGTAAATGTGGCACAAGGTGTTGATTCCATGTTTCTTTAATAACATCATTTCTGACTCTGTCTCGGATAGTTGCTTGCTTGCGTGCAGCTCTCCTCAAACTTTCATCTCACAGGTGTTGATTTTGCGTAAGTGTGATTTGGATAATGTCCACGTTTGACATTTGTAGCATAGGGTTGGTGTAAATATGCTATTTATTATCTGTCGTTTTGCCGACATGTGTATAATTAGTTGTTTCAGTATGGGTGATAGTTGATATGTAAGAGTACTTGCTTTTTGACATCTGATTTTGTTTAATCTGCCATCCATCTTCTGTGGTCATACTTCCAAGATAGTTCAATTCTTTAACTTGTTTCAGAAATGTGCTATTTATCAGTATACTTAATGGTCCATGAGATCTGCTAACTTGCATTACTTAAATGTTGGTTGTATGCATTCTCATATTGTATCTGCTGCATGTTGAACTCAGCTTATTAATATGATTTTGAATCCGCCCTCGTCGCTATAAAAGAGACAATGATCGTCTGCAAATAAAAGTTCATTTATTACGTGTGAATCTGTTGTTTCATCTGAGGTAAAGAGTTCAAAATTTGCTGAATCTGTTCTGTCAAGGCTTGCTTCTTTGGATATTATGTATATGTAGATATTAAATGGCACACAAATAACACATCCCTGTCTTACGCATGTATTGACTGTGAGCATTTCTGATATACTTTCTTGTATTCTTATTCCACTTTGGCTCGAGGGTACATGGCTATGCTTTTGTTCTAGCAATTGTCCTTGTATCCCGTAGTTTTCAAGGATGGTCCATATTTTTTATCTGTCTGTTCTTGTCTTTCGTTGATCTACTAACACATTATTCTACTGGTCACGATATTCGATGGTTTTTAACATATTTATCTAAGTGTGAATGGTGCATCAGTGCAACTTTTACCTTTCCAGAAACGAATTGTACTTTGCTTAACTGTTGTTCAACTATGGGTCTAGCTCTTTGTTCCAATGATTTTGCATACATTTTCCTTGTATCATTCAGGAATGCTTTACCTCTGTATGTTTCGCAGTCTCTCATATTGCCTTTCTTTTTCTATATTGGTACTATTATTGCCTGCTGCCAATCGTCTGGGAGTCTTCTCTCTTCCCATGCTATATTGAAAAGTCTTGTCAGCCATTTAACTCCTGTTATCCCACAAGCCTGAATAGCTTCTGTGGTTATTCCATATTGATCGGGTGATTTGTTTTTCGGATTTTTCTGTATAAATGTTTTTACGTCTGTTGGGATGAAGTTTTGTTCTTGTTGTCCACAGCTTTCAGGCACAAAAGTGAGGTTTTCTATGTTATGTATGGGGTTAAGTAGTTCTTGAAAGTATTCTGCCCACCTTGCAAGTCTTTGTTGTGGATTAAATAATGGTATATCTCATTTGCAATTTATGATGGTGGTTGGGTTGTAGCACGCATCTCTTTTTCTCATATTGTTGACGCGTTTATAAAATGCTCTTGAACAGTCTTTGCTGAGAGTTGCCATCTGTTGACCGTATATTCTCCAGGAATCATCTTTAGATGCATTAATTGTTCGTTTGGCATTTCGTCGTGCTATTCTATAAGTAACATAGTTTTGTTCAGATTTAGTTGCGATCCATTTTTAACGCTCCCTTCTTCTCTTTGTATCCAGACATGTAACACTTTAACGTGACGCATTGAGTTGTCTAGGATTAACATTGTTCAGTGAAGCATGTAATGTGTGGATTCAGCAATGAAAGTCACATGAGTCCACACATGTCTTGGCGTGGATTGGTTAAGACTTCGACACTGGGAGATCACAGGCAGCTGACAACACGATAAGTCAGTTTACTTAATACGCATATTGCTATAACCGAAAGGTCATTGAGACTGCCATATCACATATGTTTGTTTATGTGTCTGTGTGGATATGTGTCTGTGTGGATATGTGTCTGTGTGGATATGTGTCTGTGTGGATATGTGTCTGTGTGGATATGTGTCTGTGTGGATATGTGTCTGTGTGGATATGTGTATATAAGGATATACATAGGTGTGATATGTGTCTGTGTGGATATGTAAAAGTTTGGATATGTGTATATGAGGATATACATAGGTGTGATATGTGTCTGTGTGGATATGTGTCTGTGTGGATATGTGTCTGTGTGGATATGTGTCTGTGTGGATATGTGTCTGTGTGGATATGTGTCTGTGTGGATATGTGTATATAAGGATATACATAGGTGTGATATGTGTCTATGTGGATATGTATACGTTTGGATATGTGTATATGAGGATATACATAGGTGTGATATGTGTCTGTGTGGATATGTATACGTTTGGATATGTGTATATAAGGATATACATAGATGTGATATGTGTCTGTGTGGATATGTGTCTTTGTGGATATGTGTATATAAGGATATACATAGGTGTGATATGTGTCTGTGTGGATATGTGTCTGCGTGGATATGTGTCTGTGTGGATATGTGTCTGTGTGGATATGTGTCTGTGTGGATATGTGTCTGTGTGGATATGTCTGTGTGGATATGTGTCTGTGTGGATATGTGTCTGTGTGGATATGTGTATATAAGGATATACATAGGTGTGATATGTGTCTGTGTGGATATGTGTCTGTGTGGATATGTGTCTGTGTGGATATGTGTATATAAGGATATACATAGGTGTGATATGTGTCTGTGTGGATATGTGTCTGTGTGGATATGTGTATGTGTGGATATGTGTCTGTGTGGATATGTGTCTGTGTGGATATGTGTATATAAGGATATACATAGGTGTGATATGTGTCTGTGTGGATATGTATACGTTTGGATATGTGTATATGAGGATATACATAGGTGTGATATGTGTCTGTTTGGATATGTGTCTGTGTGGATATGTGTATATAAGGATATACATAGGTGTGATATGTGTCTGTGTGGATATGTGTCTGTGTGGATATGTGTATATAAGGATATACATAGGTGTGATATGTGTCTGTGTGGATATGTAGTACTGTTTGGATATGTGTATATGAGGATATACATAGGTGTGGATATGTGTCTGTGTGGATATGTGTCTGTGTGGATATGTGTCTGTGTGGATATGTGTATATAAGGATATACATAGGTGTGATATGTGTCTGTGTGGATATGTATACGTTTGGATATGTGTATATGAGGATATACATAGGTGTGATATGTGTCTGTTTGGATATGTGTCTGTGTGGATATATGTATATAAGGATATACATAGGTGTGATATGTGTCTGTGTGGATATGTGTCTGTGTGGATATGTGTATATAAGGATATACATAGGTGTGATATGTGTCTGTGTGGATATGTATACGTTTGGATATGTGTATATGAGGATATACATAGGTGTGATATGTGTCTGTGTGGATATGTGTCTGTGTGGATATGTGTATATGAGGATATACATAGGTGTGATATGTGTCTGTGTGGATATGTGTCTGTGTGGATATGTGTATATAAGGATATACATAGGTGTGATATGTGTCTGTGTGGATATGTATACATTTGGATATGTGTATATGAGGATATACATAGGTGTGATATGTGTCTGTGTGGATATGTATACGTTTGGATATGTGTATATGAGGATATACATAGGTGTGATATGTGTCTGTGTGGATATGTGTCTGTGTGGATATGTGTATATAAGGATATACATAGGTGTGATATGTGTCTGTGTGGATATGTGTATATGATGATATACATAGGTGTTATATGTGTCTGTGTGGATATGCATAGGTGTGATATGTGTCTGTGTGGATATGTATATTTGTATATATGTGTCTGTGTGGATATGTATATTTGTATATATGTGTCTGTGTGGATATGTATATTTGTATATATGTGTCTGTGTGGATATGCATAGGTGTGATATGTGTCTGTGTGGATATGTATATTTGTATATATGAGTCTGTGTGGATATGCATAGGTGTGATATGTGTCTGTGTGGATGTGTATATTTGTATATATGTGTCTGTGTGAATATGTACATTTGTATATATGTGTCTGTGTGGGTATGTATAGGTGTGGATATGTGTCTGTGTGGATATGTATAGGTGTGATATGTGTCTGTGTTGATATGTGTCTGTGTGGATATGTATATTTGTATATATGTGTCTGTGGGGGTATGTATAGGTGTGGATATGTGTCTGTGTGGATATATATAGGTGTGATATGTGTCTGTGTGGGTATATGTCTGTGTGGGTATGTATATTTGTATATATGTGTCTGTGCGGATATGTATATTTGTATATATGTGTCTGTGTGGATATGTATATTTGTATATATGTGTCTGTGTGTGTATGTATATTTGTACATATGTGTCTGTGTGGATGTGTATATTTGTATATATGTGTCTGTGTGGATATGTGTATGTGTGGATATGTATATTGTATATATGTGTCTGTGTGGATATGTATATTTGTATATATGTGTCTGTGTGGGTATGTATATTTGTATATATGTGTCTGTGTGGATATGTATATCTGTATATGTGTCTGTGCGGATATGTATATTTGTATATATGTGTCTGTGTGGATATGTATATTTGTATATATGTGTCTGTGTGGATATGTATATTTGTATATATGTGTCTGTGTGGATATGTATAGGTGTGAAATGTGTCTGTGTGGGTATGTATAGGTGTGAAATGTGTTTGTGTGGGTATGTATAAGTGTGAAATGTGTCTGTGTGGGTATGTATAGGTGTGGATATGTGTCTGTGTGGGTATGTAACGGTATGAATATCTATAGGTGTAGACATGTGATTGTGTTGATATCTATAGGTGTAGAAAAGTGTTTGTGTGGATATGTGTCTATATGGATATGTGTATGTGTGGATATAGGTCTTTGTGGTTATGTATCTGTGTGGATATGCATAGGAGTGATATGTGTCTGTGTGTATATGTGTCTAAATGGATATATGTCTGTGTGGATATGTGTCTGTGTGGATATGAATAGGTTTAGATATGTGTCTGTGTGGATATGTATAGGTGTAGACACGTGATTGTGTGGATATCTATAGGTGTGGAAATGTGTTTGTGTGGATATGTGTCTAAATGGATATGTGTATGTGTGGATATGTGTCTGTGTGGATATGTATCTGTGTATATATGCATAGGAGTGATATGTGTCTGTGTGGATATGTATAGGTTTGGATATGTGTATGTGTGCATATGTGTCTGTGTGGATATGAGTCTATATGGATATATGTCTGTGTGGATATGTGTCTATGTGGATATGCAGAGGTGTGATGTGTGTCTGTGTGGATATGTATAGTTTTAGATATGTGTCTGTGTGGGTATATATAGGTGTGGATGTGTGTCTGTGTGGGTATTATAGGTGTGGATATATGTCTGTGTGGATATGTATAGTTATAGATATATGTCTGTGTGGGTATGTATAGGTGTGATATGTGTCTGTGCGGATATGTATAAATGTGTCTGTGCGGATATGTATATATGTGTCTATGTGGATATTTTATCCATCTATCATGTGCCATGCCGATAAGCGTGGGCGGTCCTGTTTTGCATCTCACTCGATCACCAGAGTCGTGGATCAACTCCGTGATCCTGGCTCGATCATGCCACGATGCCAAGCCAACCAGATATTTACTTCTCGGTCTTCCCCTTGGTCTCTTCCCTTCGATCTTGCCAATTGTCACCAAGTTCTCCAAGTCTTCTCGTAACATGCCCCAAAAATGTTGACTGTCTGCGTCTAATGACTCTAATCAGTTTACGATCTTCATGTGTTTCTTGAAGGGCTTGTTCATTGGTTTTTCTGTCTGTCCGTGGTATCCTTTGCGTTTTCCTCAGAAACCACATTTCCACAGCCATGAGATGGTTTTCAGCTTGACTGCTCATTGTCTACACTTCACGTCCATACAAAAGTACAGGTTCTATGTAGCACTTCAACACTCTTTTTCTTGTTTCTGTTGATATCTTTTTATTGGTCAGTATGTTTTTTATTTTGCAAAAGGCTACCCTCGCAATGGCAATTCTTGTTCTAATCTCTTCAAGGCATCTCCCATCAAATGTTATGACTGTTTCTTTTGCACTTAGTCGCCTGCACACGGTCTGGGGTCACCTGGTGCACATGACTACCCCTACCGGGCGAGGCTGCTCCTATGGAGCACCCATTTACGCCGTTTCTCTGATTATCGATGAGTTTGCAATACATGATATTCTTGGCATCTGTAAAGAGGGTAGTATGCCATTGCTTTCCTTCCTAGAAGTGACCATACTGGTCGATGACAGTAGCCATTGTCTTCCCCCCCCCCCCCCCCCCCCCCCAAAAAAAAGAGATCCTCTGCCTACCATCGTGAAGCTGGAGACCATAGCCTACAACTATCTGTTAGCTGCTCTTCAACTTCATCCACCACCTGCACGCATGGCTTCACGCAACCCTGATCGGGGGATGGGAGGGTGCTAAACGGGTACTTCACCTTGCCCAAGGGTGTCCTGTAGGCTAGCGGAAGGAAGGAGGCACCTTACCTCTCCGCCACACAAATGTGGATATTATGGGTGTGATATGTGTCTATGTGGATATGTATCGGTGTGGATATGTGCCTGTGTGGATATGTATCGGTGTGGATATGTGTTTGTGTGGATATGTGTCTATATGGATATGTGTCTGTGTGGATGTGTGTCTGTGTGGATATGCATAGGTGTGGTGTGTGTATGTGTGGATATGTATAGTTGTAGATATGTGTCTGTGTGGGTATGTAACGGTGTGGATATATATAGGTGTAGATATGTAATTGTGTGGATATGTGTTTGTGTGGATATGTGTCTATATGTATGTGTGTCTGTGTGGATATGTGTCTGTGTGGATAGTGTCTATGTGGGAATGTGTTTGTGTGGATATGTCTAAATGGATATGTGTTTGTGTGGATCTGTATCTGTGTGGATATGTGTTTGTGTATTATCTGTGGATATGTGTATGTGTGGATGTATAGATGTGTTTGTGTGGATTTGTGTTTGTGTTGATATGTGTCTATATGGTTATGTGTCTGTGTGGATATGTGTCTGTGTGGATATGTGTCTATGTGGACATGTGTTTGTGTGGATTTGTCTAAATGGATATGTGTCTGTGTGGATATGTGTATGTGTGGATATGTGTCTGTGTGGATATGTGTCTATGTGGATCTGTATCTGTGTGCATATGTGTTTGTGTGTGACTCTGTGGATATGTGTCTGTGTGGATATGTGGATATATGGATGTGTGTCAGTGTGGATATGTGTCTATTTGGATATGTGTCTGTGTGGATATGTGTATGTGTGGATATGTATCTGTGTGGATATGTATCTGTGTGGATATGTGTCTGGATGGATATGTGTCGGTATGGATATGTGTCGGCATGGATATGTGTCTGTGTGTATATGTATATTGTAGATACTTCTTCTTCTTTTGCGTTCATGCGGATTTTTTTTCCGGATGTGACTGCGTTGTGCCTGTTTACAGCAGAGCTGCGTTCTTGCGCCGTTAGGCCGACACATCCGACTTCAGCGGGCATTTGTTGACCGGGTTAACCTTCCCGGGTATTGTAGATACGTGTCTGTGGAGATATGTGTCTGTATGGATATGTGTCTGTGTGAATATGTATATTGTGGACACGTGTCTGTGGATATGTATGTTGTGGTTATGTGTCTGTGTGGATATGTATATATGTGTATATGTGTCTGCGTGGATATATGTATAGGTTTAGATATGTATAGGTGTGGATATGTATAGGTGTGAATATGTGTCTGTGTGGATATTTATAGGTACGTGCCAGTGTTCAATCCACAATTGACTAAGCATTGGCGATCTGACAGAACATGTATAGCTGTGTGACAGAACACGTATAGCTGTGTGACAGAACATGTATAGCTGTGTGACAGAACATTATAGCTGTGTGACAGAACATTATAGCTGTGTGACAGAACATTATAGCTGTGTGACAGAACATGTATAGCTGTGTGACAGAACATGTATAGCTGTGTGACAGAACATGTATAGCCGTGTTGACTAGAAGAAAACAATGATATCAAATAGTGGTCTCCTACAGTTTTACTGTCTGGCAGAACCTTCCCGTTTCCCCTCATGCTGAATGTTGCTGACTATTATT